>NDGN011487185.1:0-10370 GCA_002564285.1 Tympanoctomys barrerae
TTTTTTGGGGGGTTGGTCTTTTTGATGGGTACTTTTTTTTTAAATTAAACTCATACTACATGCCATTCACTGCAGTTCTTTGAGGTGTAGGTCCTATAATTATCTCTGTTACTGATTTTTAGAGAAGGATCTACAGGTGTTCAGGGTCTCATTACTAGATTGGACATGTAGTGATCGGCCTGTTTACAGCCTCCCAAGAGCTAGGACTACGGGTGTGCGCCACCATGCCCAGTCTCAATTGCCATCTCAGCATGCCCCGGGGGCGGGACCAACTCGGCTAGCCCAGGGCTCGAAATGCCAGCCCCTGCACCTGCTTGCAGGTGTTTTAATCTGCTGAGCTATTTGGCCGGCCCTTCTTTTTGGTCCTTTTGAGACAGGGTCTCACTATGCAGCTCAAACTGGCTTTACTACCAGCCAGATAGCTCAGTGGATTAAAGCACCTGCTTAGGCAAACAGGAAATAGCGTTGATCCCCACTTTGCCAGTGCGAGCCCTGCCCCCAAGGCACACTGAGACAGGCAACTGTGACTGACATGTGGTGCACACCTATAATCCCAGTGATTGGGAAGTTGAAAATAGGAGGATCATTAAGAGTCCAATCTGTGTAATGAGACTCTACCAAATACATTTTTTTAAAAAGTTAAGAAAAACTGGCCTTCAACTCAGAGATCTTCCTGCCTCAGCCTTGAGAAGGCTAGGAATTATATAATGTATGCTACCATGCCTCACTAGAAAGAATGTGTTTTTAAACTGATACCAAAATTGGGCATGTACTTTTATTTAACGAAAGATTAAAACAAGTATTTTCTCATTTAGCAATACATTTAAAAATTTATCAGAAAGAATGTATATGCAGAAAGTTACATGTTAAATAGTATCAATTAACTGCATAAAATTCAAATAAAAATAGATGTAATATTGATAACATAAAACAAACATCAGCCAAATTCAGCCTCTCCTCCCTTACAATAAAATTTTAATGGTTTAAAACAACTTTTTGAAGAATAAAGTAGAACTATTTCAATAGTATCCATATTCTCTATAAGACTGAACAATTATTTTCAAATCTTTGAAAATTAAAAAAATTTTGCCAAATGTTAAGGCGGAGCTATGCCAGGTTTTAGTCGAAACCAAGGGACTCATTCCTGCTGCACACTCCCCACTGTGCTACACACCCAACCCTTCGTCAGTTCTTGTCTCAACTGAGTAACAATCCGACAGACCCAGTTCATGGTTGGGTACTTGCTCTTCTGAAATGGTGCTAATGTGACTAGTAAAGCCACAATAAGAGTACACATCACTGCAGCCCGCCACAGAGATCTGGGAGGTTAGCCCCCACCCCGTGCCACAGACTGCTGGTTCCTCACGCCCCCACAAAAACCTTTTGCCCTGAAGACTGTCCTGGAGACTCTGCAGCGCAAGCAAAACTGCCCCCGGCATTCCCGTAGGCGCTTGCTAAGTCGGCCACCCCTCCTCATCCTGAAGACCAACAGGGAGTCCAAACTACCACAGCAACCTTCAGGCGCCTTGGGGAACACTACCCTGCACCAACACACCATCAAGAGAACCTTGAATATTTTCAGCCTGCGCTCATGATCATCAGATTCTTCTTCAACTGTGGCTTGTCCCACTCTCCCTAATAAGGTAGAAACCACATTGAACACCACACAGTGGGAGCTTTGACAAGTCTATCCTGTCCTCCAATGCTCTCAAGAGCTTTGCTGGGGGCCTGCCCATTAGCTCAGTTGTTTAAGTGCCTGCTTAAATGAAGCAGTCAGCCTCTGGGAGCGGTGGTTCATTCCCAGATACTCAAGGCAATCCAGACCAGCGCTGGAGGCAATCTGGAGCCAAAAAAAAAAAAAAAAAGAGAGCTTTGCTGACCTGCACCCCACCCTTCCACCATCACTGCAAAAAAACAAAAAAGGACAAAAGGCAGGAACAAAGGCAATCTCATACCTCTAGCATACTCCAAACAAGTCCAGGAAGACAAGATCCTAGAAGAACTTGGAAGTCACACACCTGAAATTTCTGAGATGATAGCAACTGAATGAAGTAAAGAAACAATTCCATCAGGCTATGGAGGAAATTAGATCATAAATAATCTCTTAGGTAAAACAAGGAAATGATAACTGTCTCTGTCACTCTCCTCTCCTTGCTGGGACAAATACCCGACACCCACAATGAAGGAAGGAAAGGTTTACTTAGCTCACAGTTACTGGAGGCTTCAGTCTATACTCAGCTGGCTCCAAGGCAGAGCAACATAAGACAGAGAGCAACATTTCATGGTGGCAGCAAAGCACAGAGAACAATCGGGAGGAGTAGCAGCAACAATGGCTAAACAGAGCGAGTCTGTCTCTCTTAAATTGCATTCAGGCTGGGGGAAGTACTCACACTCATAATCCCAGCAGCACTCACACCCATAATCCTAATGCATCATGAGTTAATCACAAACTCTACAAGTCTGCCCGTAACTACATGAGGCTTTTGGGGGACAACTAGATACAAACCATAACAACAATCATGAAAGAAATGCTTGACGCATCTAAGAAGAGACCGATAAAAAAAATATAAGGGAATAGGAAAATAATGAAACCACTGAATGAACAATACAGGAAAGAACTAGAATACATGAAACAGATTCAAACTGATATCCAGAACATTAAGAATTCCACTGAAACCTGGCAAAATGGCTTGAATGAAGCAGAAGATAGAATTTCAGACCTTGAAGATAGCATTGCAGCTAGTGAACATGAGCAGAAACATCTCTTAAAAATAAACCAGGAAATAACAGCACAACAGCTGCAAGATATTGCAAAGAAAAATAATGTAAGACTAACAGATATCAATGCAATAGCTGGAGATAACACAAAAGACATAAAAAGAGTGTTTGTAGAAGTAATAGTAGAAAATTTCCCAAGCACAGGCAAAGAACTTGATAAAGTTAACCCAAACATATAGAACTCCACATAGTCATAATCAAAATAAATCGTCTCTCAAACACAAAATAATCAAGATCCCAGAAATTGAGCAAAAGAAGACAAAGACAATATTAAAAGCTATTAGAAGGAATAAACAGATTACCTATAATGGAAAGCCCATCAGAATCACTGCAGATTATTCAAATCAGACCATCAAATCAAGAAGAGCCTGGAGTGAGTTATTTGAGGTCCTAAAACAAAACAACTTTCAACACAGAATGATGTATCCTGCAAATCTATCAAATTTAATTGAGATTGCATACATCCATCACAAAGAACTGAAGAAATTCATGACAACCAAACCAACCTTACAAAATACAGACATATTTTAGAAAGACACAAAGATGACCACAACTCCAACAACAATGAAAGAGAATAACAAAGTAGAGCAAAATATTAAGCAAAGGGAAAAAATATAAAGAAGTATCAGGATTACACTAAATAGCACTGTAGGATCATGGAGATAGTTCAGCAGCACAGGACCTGCTGGCAAGCGCATGGTGCTGAGTTCGAGTCCCAATATCTAAACAAACAAACAAATGGCACTGTATGTGGTCTTCAAATTGGGAAGAACAAAATTGAAAAGTTTTTTACCAGAGAACAAAGGGAAGTTAGGAAGCATTTCCTATTTGTTATGATGAGCAAAAGACAAAAGTTTTCCTGGGAGATCAGGGATCAGTGGTAAGCAGCCTATTGCCAGTGACATCATCTTTGGAAAAATGCTCATCTGAGATAAATATATACTTCATAAATGAAGAAATACAAATCACAAATAAATATATGAAAAAATGTTCAACATCACTGGTCATTCAGGATGTGTGAATTAAAATAATAAGGTACCATCTTAAGCCAAAAAGAATGACTATTATCAAGATGTCAACCAATAAAAAAATGCTTGAGGGGCTGTAGAGAAAAAGGAACCCGTTTCCACTGTTTGTGGGAGAGCAGACTGGTATATCCATTATAGAAACCAGTATGCAGATGTTCAAAAAGGATTGGAGATCACATTCAAGACAGCTAATCCCCTCCTAGGTATTTTTCCAAAGGAATGGAAATCATCATGACACAGCGATATAATGTGCACCCATGTTTAGAGCAGCACAATTTTTCATAGCTAAGTCTTGGAAACAACCCAAATTCCCATCAACTGCGAAATGAATAAAAAACGTATAGTATTTTTACACAATGGGGTATTATTCAGCTATTTAAAAAGATAAATTTAAGGTTTTGTACATAAAAAGATACAGCTAGAAAATATATTCATAAGTGAAATCAATCAGATCCACATGTACAAACATCATATTATCTCACTAGTGTGAAAACCTGAAAGTAATGAATATCTAAAAGGTACAACTGGGCCACAGAGATAGCTCAGCAGACTAAGCACCTGCTTAGGCAAGCACAGGGATGGAGGTTTGATCCCTGGCCCTACATGCTGTACCGGCCCTGCCCCGGGATGCACTGAGCCTGCCACCGAGACCAGGCATGGTGGTGCACACCTGTAAACCCAGCACTTGGGAGCCTGAAAACAGGAGAATCACTAGGAGTCCGAACTGTATAGTAAGACCCTATACCAAACACACATATGCAAAAAAATTAAAAATAAAAATAAAAAGGTACAACAGGTACTGTGAAAGGGAAAGTAATTGTTCAATGGGAAGGAAAAACTGGGATGAGGAAAAGGAAATATGAAAGAAGGGGAAAAAATGTATTTAGGTATATATGCAGAATAGTTTGGATAAACTGTATCACTGATTTCTACTGGTTTTTGAAAGGAGCATTAAATGCTTTTTTTCTCACTCTTTTTTCCCCCTTTTGAATTTCTTATAACTTCCTTGTTATTGTTTTGTTTTCTTTTTTTCTCTAAACGAATCTTCCACATTTATAACTGATAATCTGAACAACTACTTTGGGGATTGCATCATGTAATACAGCACCCACTGTTGAATTCCTATTGCTTTGTTTGGTGAAATCTTGTATTGTCTTAATGCTTTTTTTCTATCACTATTTTATATTCTTTAAAAATTAGATGAAAAACTGCACATAGCCCTTTACTGGAAAATAAATGGTTACTTTGGTTATGGAGATCCTACTGTATTTTGAGCAATGAAATAGAATAATAGAACTCAGAGGAAACATGAACAATTAATTATATTACTCAGCCACCATGGTCATCTAACAAATGAGATACATTTTTTTAAATCAGTTCCAATTGTGTTTCAGTCCACATTTGAGGAGTGTCTATTTTTCAAGTGTGTCATTATACCTGTTACATTTTGACTTCTGAAAAACATACTCAAGGACAAGTTCTCAGACAAAAAATCCACTCTTTTTTTAACCTAATAAGCTTTATGATTACACAGCTCATCTTTAAGTAATGCTTCAGTAAACAATGTGTATATTACCTAACATTTAATTTCAGTGGTTCTTAATTAAAACAAAGGAACATGTACAATACTCAGTGTGAAAAAGGGATGCCACAAAATGTCTATAAAAGAAACTGAAGCCACAGTATAAAAAGGCAATTTTATAATAAATTATTTTCCTCAGATTTGCTTTTTTACAGCTTTTGTTTGGTGCTAGGATCAAACCGAGACATGCTGCATGCTAGTCGAGTACTATACCACAGAGCTGGACCCTAGCCTGAAAAGAAATACAGTCTTGAAGTAGTACATACAAGTGCTACCAAACACAAAATTTTATCAAAATTCACGTTTAAGTTGTAATTAATTTCCTAATACTTTTTTCTATTACAAAATTTTCCACAATACAGTATAATTAGTATTTACTTTTAAATGAGCCTAAATTATTCTAAAAAGTTATATACCATAACATAGGAATTATAAAAGCATTATTCAGAGTATTCTATTAGTATCAGGGACTCTAATAAAAATGAAAGGTGTACTCTAAAACCAGTTATATGTCCTCAAGAGGAGATATTGTTGTTTAGTAAGTCAATGCTCTAATACATACCAAGTAGTGGTGACATATTCTGAAATACACGAAGCAGCTCTGGTGTAATACATGGACTATTTTCCAATGTTACTAACCTAGGGAAGGAAAAACAGATGATCAAATTACTATGCATGCCAAATAAAGCAATTTAAAAAAAAATACAAAGAAAAAGTTTCAGCTAAAGGGAAGAAAGGGGATAATACACAGTTATAAAAATTATCTAGGGCCACGCTTGGAGACATACACCTATAATCCCAGCACTCAGGAAGCTGAGGCAAGACAAACACCATGAGCTCCAGGCCGTCTTGGGCTATACAGGGAATGCTAGGCCAGGCTGAACTATCTAGTGAGCTCTGTCTCATAAAATAAATAAATAAATACTAAGAAAAAAGATTACAACTGCCTCAAAATAAGCCTTCTACACACTACATTATGTGGTATCATTTCTATATACATGGCAAAAGTTGTCTAAACTTTATGTATGGTTAATAATAGAATTATAATTTTAATGCAATAAGATTAGTATGAATTGGTCAAGAAGGGATAAAAATTACTTCGTTATTTTGATTTTCATGCAGTAGTCTTCTGCCACATGTATTGTGCATGTTCCTTAGATGAGAAATTGTATTAATAAATTAATAAAATAAAATACTGAATGTTTTCTAAATATAAATTTAGTAATATAGCCAGAGATATAGCTCAGAGGCATAAGTGCCTGCCTGGCAAGTACAAGGTCATGAGTTTGATCTCCGGTACTGCAAAAAAAAAAAAAAAGAAGAAGAAACAAACAAACAAATTTAGTAATATAAAGGCCAATTACAAAGCCAAGTATGGTGGTATACACCTACTATCCTAGCACTCTGGGAATGAGGAAGGAGAACTGCTGAGGCAATTTTGTGACTTAACCCTGTCTCAACATATGAAATTTTAAAACTGGGTGAATATGTGTAGCTCACTGAGAAGGCCATGGGTTCAATTTCAGAAGGGGGAAGGAGGTTGCTATTATAAACCAATCTCATACCATCAGTACTTTGAAATAACCAATATATTAAAAAAGAAGCACTGCACAACAATGGCAACCTGTAAAAGAATGAAGAAATAACCTAAAGCATGGACAAAAATTTTGCCAGCTACTGCTCAGACAAAGGACTAATATCTGGAATCTTTAAAAAACTCAAAAAAATTACACTCCCCCAATTTTTTATTTTTAATGTTTTTGATACAGGGTCTCACTATGCAGCTCAGACTCAGTGATCCTCCTGTTCTCAGTCTCCCCAGTGCTGGGATTACAGGTATGTGGTACCATGCCCAGACTCAATGGCAAGCTCAGCTGGCATGGCATCTAGTGCCAGGGAATCGAACCCTGGTCTCTGCGCTTGCCTAAGCAAGTGCTTAGTCTGCTGAGCTATCTTGCCAGACCTTAGAATCTACAAATTTAAAGACCCAAATTTTAAAAAATGGACATCTGAGAAGAAATACAAATGGCCAATAAATACATGAAAACATGTTCAACATCACTAGTCATTTGAGAAATGCATACTACAGCAAGATTGAAACTCCATCTCACCCTAGAGACAATGGCTACCATCAAGAAAACAGCCAGTAACAACAGCAGGGCTGTGGAGTGAAAGAAACCCTTCTCCACCCATGGTAGTACTGCAAACTGATAACAACCACTATGGAAATCAGTAGGGAGATTCCTCAAAAACAACAGAAATTCCATCTGTAGGAAAATGGATGCATCTTGTTAAGTGAAGTAACGTGGACACATACACACTGAAACACCACACGGTTTCTCCTACATGAAAAACTCAACACATATATCAAAATAAAATAACAAGAATAAAAAGTATTGTAATTCAAAGGAGACAATGTTTCTTAAAGTGTACGTTGACTTAGTACAACTGTTTTGCATGTTTTATGTTGGGAAAGACTCACGGGCACTGGCCGCAAACAAAGACACACACGGACAGGAATGTAAGCAAATTATCTCCTGCTGGGAAAAACACACAGATACTACTTGTAAGCAAAGCCAGGGCTAGAGAAGAGTTGCTGTGTGCCTATGGTCTTGCCTTTGGTCTTTATTTTCACGTATATCAAGTCTCTGCCTTTAGGTTATTTTCCATTAACAAAGAGCTCTTATCGTGTGTGCCTAAGATCCTGAGAACCTGCTAGGCATCTGGGAGCAAGGACGGAAAAAACAGGCTGAGCTTGTGGATTCCAGGTGCTCCTGGTTACTCCCTCTGCTGTTCCAGTTCTGGCTTTCTATCCTTCGTCCCACATGCCCTGCAGGTCATTCTGCACATCCCTATTTTAACTCCTTATCCCAACAGTTTTGTATTTTCTTTGGCCTGTCTGGTTTTCATTCTGTACTTGCATCAATTAACTTTATAAATGAATAAATAAGTAAATCATAAATGAGTAATTAAGATAAATGAATCTGATGCTGGAAAAATTAAGTGGCGAGGCGACGGGGAGATACCTCAGTGAAATAAGTGCTTCCCTGGCAAGCGCGAGGGCCTGAGTTCAATCACTGGTTCCGCCAAAAAAAAATAAAATTAAGTGGCGAGGGGAGGGTTGAAATGTGTTACATACAGGTACCAATGCCCCATAGTGAATGCAAACATTATGATGGTAAACATGTACTAATAAAGTCAAAAATTTACATAGTATATAAAGGCTGTGATTTAACACATCTACTCACTTTCTGCCCACCCAACAAGAATTCAAAGGAGAACTCACAGCTGTCAAATAACATCCAGGAAAGGAGGGAAAAAATACTAATCAAAATATAGTACTTAGTTAAAAATTTTATCTGATTGAAAATAGAAAGTTTCTTTAATCTGATAAGAAAATGACAATTAAACACCACAGCAAATGCACTCCCTGATGGCCTGTTAAAACCTCCCTCTCCGCAAGGAGGAACGAGCCTCTAAGCACATACAGTGTTGTCACCTTTCCACTTCTATATTCATTCAGTTTACATACAGAAGACCTCATATATGTCAACTAAGTTAATAAAGGATATAGAAAGAAAAAGAGATTTTTGTTTTTCAGACAGTGCCTCACTACATGCTTCAGTCTGGTCTTAAACTTGTAATCCTCCTGCCTCAACCTCCCCAATGCTTGGATTATGTAAGTGTGTGCCTGACAAAAAAGTTTTCATTCACAAAAGATAATACTTATAGAAAAGAAACAAAGAATTCATAGACAAATTCTTCAACTTACTAAGCATTTACTAAGAGTACTGAATATATCAACCTAAGAAATCAAAGGACTGTCTATATGCCAACAAAGATGTCAACAGATGCTGTTCTCATCAATTCCAGCACCATACGGATATGGATGCTCTCTAAATTGTCCAACAATTTCAAATCAAATCCCTACAGAGTTTCCCTGGAAATGAGAGAAGCATGCTTGGAGGACAAATGGTCAAGAACAGACAAAGTTTTTCAAGAAAAGAAAAAAGTTTTATATGGAGATAGGAGCACGGAGTGGAATACTTTTTTAACCAGATATTATGACTTACTATAAAACCAGAGTTATTAATTTAAGAAACAAAAAGAGATTACAATAAAGAGGCTCTATCAATGGGTCCAAATTAAGATCCTCCCTGAAGCTTGTGCCTTCCCTCCCTGTTTATTACTAAAAAGGTTATTCAGGCTGATACTTTCACTTCCTTTCATAGATTCTAGAGTATAAATCATGTTATTCAAAAGATGGGAAAATTTCCAGAATTTCAACTATTTAGAAATAAAATAAGATGTATAACTTCTGGTTAAGTTAATAAAAAAAGAAAGAAAGAAAGAAAGACAGACAGACAGACAGACAGACAGACAGACAGACAGACGAGACAAAAGTATGGTTCTTTCTTTTCCTTTTTTTGCCACAGTGGAGATTGAACCTAGGATCTCATGTATATCAGGCAAGTGTTTTATCACTGTAAGGGTTGTGCCTAGATGTCCCCAAAGCCTCATGCTGTCATGGGACAGGCTTCTGGGGTTTATGACTGATCCATGGTCCAATGCTGGGCATGAGTGCTACACCCACCCAGGGGAAGATAGCCTGCTCCCTTTGCCCCTTCTGCTCTTGTTGCTTATGCTGTCTTCCACACCAACCATTGCCCCTCTGTCACGCCACCTTGCTTTGGTGCCAGCTGAGTATGGACTGAAACCTCTACAAACTGTGTGAAAACCTTTCCTTCCTTAATTTTGGACATCATGTATTTTGTCTCAGCAACTAGAGAAAAGTAAGACAATCATTGAACTACATCTCCAGTCCCCTTTAGTTTGAGACAGGGTCTCAATAAATTTTCTTGGATGGCCTCAAACTTTCTGTCCTCCTGCCTCAGACTCCAAAATTACTAGGATTCCTGCCAAGGTCAATTAAGACTCAGGACATATGAGAACTTGTACTGTAACGTCATGTAACTTGGTAG
>NDGN011487214.1:0-17012 GCA_002564285.1 Tympanoctomys barrerae
CCCGCCCCCTGGTGGGCTGAGCTGGCCACACACACACAAAATAAATAAATAAAAATAAATAAATTTTTTTTAAAAAGTTCATTCAGAAGTTATTTGTTTATTTATTGCCTTTTTGAGAGAGTGTTTCACTATGCAGTTGAGGCTTGCCTTGAACTCACTTCATAGCTCATTTGTGGAAGCTTCAGAAATGGGGAGTAGGCTGGTGGTCGCCAGAGCCCTGGAAGTGGTGGACAAGTTGATTGGCTCAGTTGTAGATAAAAGAAACAACTTCAGGAGTTCTGTTATCCAAGAGGATAGCAACAGGCATTGGTTCTGTACTGTGTGTCTGTAAGTGTTAGAAGAAAAATGTTTGAATATTTTCCTCCAAAAAGAAATGATGTACATGGGAGAAGATAGGCAGGTTTACCCTCCTTTGAGCAGTGTGTGTGTGTGTGTGTGTGTGTGTGTGTGTGTGTGTGTAAATGCACACATCAGAGACCACCCAATACCCTACAAGTGTGTAAATAAATCAGTAGCATCCAAAGTGCTCAATTCTCAGAGCTATCAGTAGCAAACTATTTGTCACAAGCACTAGTGAGGAAGCCCAGTGTGAGTGTCACCAAATAGATTAGGGTCTGTGTAGAGGACTCACCTCTGAGTGTCTGCTCCCTGCCTTCCGCTGAATAAAGAGAGCTTGACCCCCGCCCCAGCCCCAAGATACCTCTGAGCGTTTCTGCTAATGCCAGCCACTGTTGTGACAGGACTCTGTCGGATCCCTCTCTTCCCGGGGTTGTACAGCTGGGATGGTCACCCCGGCTCTGTGATCTGGAAGAGCTTAGGGAGTGACGGTCCCCAGCCTATTTTCTCTAAACTTGAAAAATGCCAATTTAAAGATGAGCAAACCCTGGTAATGTAGTTAAAGCCATCAAAAACTTAAAGGGGGAATATATCCTAAAATGAGCAATTTCATTTCTCATTTGAAGGGCTTAAAATCTCATAGGCTCAAAGTATCAAGTGAGTTCTGGACCCTTGTTGTCAGTGTACCACAGGGACTAAGTATACAACAAACTCTCAGTGGAGGCAAGTTGTCCTAAGTGCTGTTCCTTCTATTCTAATAGCTATCACCAGGGGCCAGTAGTGGCTCTAAAGTAGCCTAATTCTCAGAATAAACCTTCCTTATGGGTAGGAGATAGTGGTGGATGATCCTCTGTCCATTACTCAATTTTCTAAAATGATGTAATTATATAAATATAAATATATAATTTTTAAAAGATCTTCACAGTATAAGGGAGAGGTTGTGGGCTCTGGCATTATCTACTCTATGTAATAACTTGTGGTTTTAAGGCTACTCAGATTTTTCTATAATCTTCAGATCCCACTTTTATGAAAGCAAGTATTTAATAGTTATGATTTACACGTTAGTCATGACGACTATTAATATTTTCCTTTATTTTCACCCACTTTGCCATTAATATATAGGGATAGTCATAAAAATGGCTTTACCCAGATACAAGCTTTCATAGCACCCAGCCACAAGTACTGATTACCTTTTGCAAACTGTTGCTTAATTTTATTCTCAGTATTCTTTTTTTTTTTTTAGTTAAAAGTTTTGATGACACTAGCATATGCTCTATTAGGTAGGCTTATACTGATACAGGGGAAGAAACTCCTGGCCTGAGGGCTTCCTGGGACAAGTTTATGTTAAAGTTAAAACCAAAGAAAGAATTTGAGGAATATCAGAGCTTAATAGCAGAATGAATTTACTAGGGGAAAGAAAGCTTCTGTCTGAGAGAAGGACAGAAGGGGACCCGGCTGGGTTGCCCAGGAATCTGCTTTTGCTAGAGAAAAAACCATAAGGTGAGAAGGGTCTAAGGTGGAAACATTGCAGCTCACACATGAGGAGGGGCAGAAACATTGTCGACCAATAAGAGTACAAGCATAATTGCTCAGGTGAAACTGATTAAATCGGGGTCAAATGGGGACGCAGTCACGTAGCAAGTAGACATGAACATGGAACAGGGATTTTTCCTGTAAAGGCATAGGTTGGTCTCTCTGGATTTTTTAAGGTGATTGATACATATGTAGACTACTAATCTAATCCCTGATGTAAATCCTTAGATAGGTATGTGGTACGTTTGTTTGATCTTTTGTCTTGAGTTCTGGCCCACAGTGGGAATGCCTGTCTCTGCCATTCACAAGGCACCTTGTCTTTCATATGGACTTCTTCTGACGGCCTAGCCCTGTCTGACTGCCTATGATATTTTTGTCTAACTTAGCTGCCTGCAACAGTACCACGTGGGATGACATTTACAAAGATCAGTCCAGGAGCTCTGCTTTTTTGAGTTGTTTTGATTGGTTGTGTGTGTGTGTGTGTGTGTGTGTGTGTGCCCACCTGTGTCTATGTGTATAGACTCCAGTTAGAACTCCTGTTCTTTAAAAAGTTATCACTTAAGAGGGGAAGAGGCTTGTCACTTCCACCTTTGCTCCCCTGGACCCCCATCCTCAGTGTCTAGGAGAAGATAGTTCTCTGTATTCACGATTTCAGGGTACTAGTCAAGGAAACATCTAGATACCCAAAGATGATGGCTTCCTGCCCAGAGCTGGACATGCGCACTTTCCCTTCAGCCTTGATCTTTCCTCTTGCAGGTAAAAACAGAAAAGATGGAGAGAAAAACATGGTGGACCCCTTTCTCCCCGTCTGTGCAAGCCTCCAACCTGGTGACCGTTGACACTCACCATTTGTGGGAAAGCCTTCTTCTTCTTCTTTTTTTTTTTTTTTTGGTAACATATTATACTAGATTTGACTAATTATCTCCATCCCATAGCTTCTGCAATTAGTTTTTCTGCCCCAGCCTAGCTTTTAGAGAATGCTTCCCATCTTGAAACTTCTAAATATTTTGGGCAGAAAAATTTTAAAACATAATTATACAGCTTCACTAATCCCAGAAAAAATGCCTAGTGAACTAACCCTTTGTACCCTATCCATACTGCCAAGTGAAAATTTTGTAGTTTCTTATCCTGTTTTGTTTTAAAATTACATATCTTAGAAGTTAGTCTATTAATTGAAAATTATGTGGAGAACTCATGAGTTGTAGCACAATAGTATTGCTGCTGCTGCTGCATGTTTGATTTATTCAAGCAAGTAATGAACAATGTTGCTATCAAATTTATCAGTGTATCATCTCAATTAGGATGTGAGCTAAAAGGGACAACACTCCAGCTGCCTTTTGAATTCTAGTGCCATTCATATTCCTTAGTGGGAAGGGAGGCAATGCAGCAATGAACGTGGAAGAGAGACCTTGGCCCTGAAGTGTCTTGGAATAAATCCTGAGATTGGGAAATGCACACAGACAGGATGTGTCGGGAAACACAGTTCCAACAGGAAGAATCACTTGAAGATCAGCTGAACCATTAGCAACATGCATTCACATTAAATTTGCTAACTTCTGCCGTTAGACTTCTTGATCTTTACATTTGGAAGAAGGTTAAAATTTTTATTAGAAGGTCTTGGGCCTAAGTAAGATCTGGAGTGTCATTTCTTCACTTTTTCGCTGTCTGAAGTCGCTTTCTTTTCCTTCTTTTGGTTGAAGTGACATCCTCAAAATTCTTATTCCTTCACAAGAAATAATTTTGTTCTTCCCAGATGGCTCTATATTTAGGTATGAGATACAATTTGGGCTTCTCATTAGTAACTCCAGCAGCTGCATATGTGGTTGGAAGAGTCTCAGGAAGCCTTGAGGGATATGAATCTTACTCTTAAATCATTACCTATACAGTTTTATTTTGAAAAGTCATTTTTCTGGAATAAATATCTCTGGTTAAGGGTGTTACTTGTCTCCATCTTTTCCATTTTTTAGTCTCAGTTGTTATTACGGAAAGCAATTGAAATCTAGATCAATTTCCGATTTAATAGGATCTTGAAAATTATGTTACTGAGAACTGATGTTTTAAGGGTCTTTAAGCTTCACCACTGAAACGCGTATGAGTCATCAGTGTGGACATCTTCCTACATTCTCCATATCTAAAATTAAATTACCAAGACCAGATAGGAATTTATAATCTGAAACAGAAAATAAAGAATAAAAAGGAAAGCATATGGCAAGCATGGCTGGTAACTGGTAACTGGGTAAGGGAGGACATTCTTACTTAAATAAACTACTTCAGCATCAAATAGAAAAAATATGCCAGCACACTAATCTTACTTTCACATCGATGTCATTTTTAATTAGGAACTAAATTCACCTTTATTAATGTCAAAGGTTAAGAAACTACCAAACTCTTACCACATGGTAGATATATTTAATATTGAGTTTGGTCTTAATACAGATTCAAGAATCAAAAGATCACACAATGTTGATTTGCATTTTATAGAATTATTATAGAGCAATTACCCTAACTAATTTTCAAGGTAGGATCATATCTGCAGTACTAAAGGGACTTTAATTGACTTATTTGTGCAAAGAAACCACGTACCTGCTATAGCCAATATTCTTTTTTTTCTTTTTCTTTTTTTTTTGGTGGAACTGGGTGGAACTCAGGACCTTTTTTTTTGGTGGAACTCAGGACCTTGCACTTACCAGGCAAGTGCTTATTCTACTGCGCCATCCCCCCAGCCCCACCAATATTCTTTCATAGCAACTTTCATTTGAAGTTATTTTATTTAAAAAGGGAGCATAGTTCTGAAATATTTTTCATTTCCTTAGCATGACCAAACTTTTCATTGACATTTATCATTTTTGTAAAAAGAAACACTGAATCATGGGGTATTTTATGGACTGCTGTAGTTTTAATGACTGGGGCATTAACAGTGTAAAGGGAATAATAAAGTGTCTTTCCTACTTACTACCAAAAGTGGACGATGTGAAAGAGTGTCCAGTGGTCCGGGGTGGGTAATTTAGCTTTAGTTGCTTAGAAAGCCAGCTTTCTAAGTGGTGTTTACAAGGAGAGAGTTACAGAGGCCTACTGCTAAGCAGTGTCACCAACTTAGGTGACACCTTAAGTATATTTTTAGCTGCTCTAGGGGGTCTGAATTTCACATTTTCTATCCAATTTAATTTATCAAAAAAGTTAATATATTATTGATTGAGAAAGTAGGGTCAAGTTACAAGGTGTGAATAATCACTTAGAAAATATATTTTCCCACTCTCTTTCCTCAGATGTCTGAACCCATCTTTTTTGTGTGTTTCTGTATTTTCTTTGTAATTATTTTACATATAAGGGAAAACTGAGGGGATATAACATCTATCTTTCATTTATACATAATTTTTTTTCTTCTGAACATAGTAATAAAAATTTAAAAATATTTTTATGGTGATCAGAAACACTGGAGTTTTCACAAATCTCAAGGTGAGGTGGAAGATGCCTGTAATCATAGTACTATGGGAAGCTGAGGCAGGAGAATCCCAAGTCCAGCCTGGACAATTGAATGACTTCTGAAGACCCTGCCTTGTGATCAAGAATAATTTAAAAGGGGTGTGGCTTGGTGCAAAGGCTGTGGGTTCAGTACCTGGTCTGTAGGGGAAAAATCTAGAGATGTAGTGAGAAAGAATTTATAAATGGGTGATACGATGATCTTCATTAACAGGTATTATGTAGATTTTCAAAGCTCTGACTTGAACTTGTCTCAGTAATTGCTATAGACACCTCTTAGCTACCCTTGAAGGTCCACAGTGTAGAAACACTATCAAGGACTTTGTCCATCCATCCTTTAGCCCCTGTAGGATAGGTTTTATGGAACATTTTTAATCAACTGTCCTTGAGAGGCATATGTAAAGGCAGACAGAAACAATATATGTGTGGAAAGCAACAACTGTAAGAGATATGCAATAAATGTAGAAAAGGAAGTATAGTTCATATGACAGCCTCTGCCCAGGAAATCCGAAAGATAGGCCAAAGGAAGGCGGCCAAAGAACACTGTGATTTTGAGGGGCAGTGAAATAGCTCAGCGGTCTAAAGTGCTAAGCAAGTGCGCAGGGACCTTGGTCAATTTCAGGTCCCACATGCTGTGCCAGCCCTGCCCCCAGGGTGGGCTGAGCCAGCCACAAAAACAAAAACAAAAACAAACAAACAAAAAAAAACAAAGAAACAAACAAAAACACTGTGATTTTGAATAGGAAAAGAAGATACAAGAAAAAAAAAAATCCCAGTGAACTTTGTGTGTTACTTTCCTAAGAGAGGAACTCAGCAGCGGAACAGACCTGGCCCAATTAGTGTTGCCCACTCATGACAGCATGTCCACAGAACAGGAAGCAACACCATGTGATGCATGAGTATATAAAGTGTACTTTGAAACTCTAGGAGATGAGGTTGGAGGAGCTGGTAGTAAGAGATGAAGATGAAGCTGTATACATGAAGGAAAAGAAAAGCACGCCTTCATAACTTTTTCTTCCCTCCTCCGTGTCACCATCTCTTTTTCTCCTCATTTTCTTCTCTTTCTAGCTCCCTAGTTATTTAATGGTGATAAAAAGCATTCAGAGAATGACTGGCCAAGACTACTTAGAAATGTTTGGGCTCCTTGCATTCTCCCCACCTGAAATTCTTAGTAATTAAAATTAAAGAAAAAAAAATAGAAGATTGGAACAATTTGCCATCTACTATACATGTGAATTTAAAAGCGTGTCGGATGTCTGAGGTCTTTGGTATCTGAGCAGTTTGTGGCACGATAGTAATGCTCTTCTTGTGAATCTTGAACAAGGTGGCAGAGAGCAGCCTGGGAAGACCCTGAGGAGGCACTAGGTAGGAAACAATGAAGTAAGCTTCCAGGACGGGCTCATCTTCTTTTGTTTTCCCCGGCTTTAGCTCATTTCTTAAGGATTTATTAAGATGATGAAAGCGTTAGCAAAGGAACTTTTAGGGTTGGAATTAGATACTATCTATCTTTTCACTGACAGCATCAGAACAGTTGTCAGTTCCTAAATGACTTTCTTTGTACTAATGGACAGGTAGCTTCATTATTTTGCTTTCTATCGTGGCATGTATGTCTCCACTTTGAATAAAAACATTGGCCCCACCCAAAAAAGAAAAAAAAAACCAAAAACACAGGAGCTAACATCAGACTCCACTCTTGAAAGCCTTGCTTCTGGGCGACGCTGCAAGCTGCCCAAGTTGAACTCAGCTTTCCTTCTTGGTCTCCACCGCACTGCCGTCCAGGTGGCTCACACCCTGATTCCTGAGGACGCCTTCCTTTCCAGGCTTTTCTTTAACTCCGTCACATTTACTCAAAAACACTACTGTTGAGGGCATTGCTTTCTTTTTAGTGATAAATGGTAAATGAACACTCAGGTGAGAGATAGATGACAATGACTCAGAAGTGCTAGTAGGTATCTAAAGCTAGCAAACACCTATCAGAATAGTGACCCTAATACTTCTAGTAATTAAAGTTCACTAAGGGCTTCCTATGACCAGATGTAGCATTGCATTTCACAAGGATGCCATTTACATTTTAGTTATAATTGATATTTATATTACTTCTATTTTATAGATGAGGAAATAAAATCTTAGTTAAATTTAACCAAGACAAACCAGAGCACAAAACTTAAAGCCACCCTTCCTGGAACTCAGATTCTTGTTTGCTGTCTCACTCTCCAGTTCTTGCCCGCTGGCCTCTTCACTGGTCCTCCGAATTCACCTCCTTGTGGTTATGTAGTATGTCAAAGCCAAGTATGAGGATGAAGACTGTGCTATAGGTGACCATGGTGTTTATCTAACTGAATAGTAATTGCAATAAATTTGCTTTAAAGAATACAAAATGGTAGTAGAAAGAAAAAGCAGCTTTAGAAACAATAAAAAAGTTTCACTGAACAAAGTAATAGGAATTTAACAATGGTTGCTATGTTGCATGATGTTATTTTCAAATTAGTGGTTTAGGTTACCAGATATAAGCATAAAAGATTGGTTTAAAGAAAAAAACAAAGGAAAACAATGACAAAATTTGTAAGAAATTCAAAAGAAAAAAATAGTAAGAATGAAAAGAAAAGCAATTTAAGCATTAATTTCTCCTTTTAAAAGACCAGCAGAAATCAGCAGTACGATTATACAAGCCATCCTGCATATACACATACACATGTCTCTTGCCCTTCCTTCTTCTGTCCTTTTCCTCATTCCAGTTTTTCCTTCCCACTGAACAAATTTTTTCTCTTTCACAGTATCTACTATAGTTTTCTAATTTTATTTGCTCTCTCAGGTTCTCACACTAGCAAGATAATACAAGATTTGCACATATGGATCTGATTGTAATAAATTGTATATAAGTCATAATCATCAAATATTGATTCTACTATAGAATAGACATACTATCTAAAGAAAAATGACAAATAAAATTATATGTCATAATATAAATATATGTTTTACAGGATATTACTTTTCAATAAATAGATAACTGAGTAAAATTACTACACATGCAATGTCCCAGCAAAATATGCAACTCTAATATAGTCTTTGTGAAAACATTGTTCATTTGAAACTCCAAGAATATCAAAGCATAACAGCAGGGAAATATTTTATAATTTAGTGGTTAAAGACTAACCTATGATAATTGTTTCTTAAATTCCCTTTAACATTTTCAAATGTCATACCCTTTTGCTTAGAAAAAGTGTGGGAATGCCTAAAATTTAAAAGATTAACTTTCAGCTAAAAATTCTTTACGTCTCTAATTTTGCATTTTAATCATCTGCAATCACCACTCAGTCATTGTACTGCGATGATGCCTTATGAGAAGTGATGAGCCTCTTGGTTCTGATCAATGATGTTCCCTGTATTTCAACGTGGATTTTACATTTGAAAAATATAGTGTTCTCTCTAAATATCAGATGTGTTCTGCATTCGCTATGTGTCTGTTTTCTATTATTTGACATCAAATAATTACAGGAATGACCATGTAAGTGTAAGTATATTATTATGTGAAAAATTCCTGAAAGTTTATTTACCTTTATTATATACCTGTGTGATACATTTCTCAATAATAAAATTTACTATAATCAATGGGTTGTGTCTTGTGTTATTTTATGTAAGTAATGATATGTTTGTCAACCTTCAATTTTTTTTTCTTTCTTGGGCCAGCCATAAGGAAACTGGTGAAGGTTTGGGATTCTGCCCATCCCTTTATAAAGACCAAAGACCACTTGGTGGGGAAACAGTCAGCGAGGCTAATCATCTCATCCGTTCTAAAATCAGGGCACTATTTTCAGTATTACATTGATTGTTGTAAAAATGAAAGCGTTGCTTAGCTGAATCTGATGGATCGTCACATTTGAAGGATATGTTGGGTTGAGAATGGTCTCCCTTCTGGGCAAGGAAGACACACAATTATGTTTCCTGATTTTTTAGTTTTTTTCTTTTATTTATGACAACGTTTCCTTAGCGGAGTAAGCATTAGATGCCCCTTTGTCACTTCAGATACTCTTTGCCCTCATCTTTCTTTTTTCTTTTTGTGGTACCGGGGATTGAACTCATGACCTTGTGCTTGCCAGGGAGGCACTTATTCTGCTGAGCTATTTCCCCAGCCCAGCCCTCATCTTTCAAAGAAGAAAACATGATGCAAGATGGAAATGTCTTGTGTAACAGGACGGCGTCTGCTACTTTTCATCATGCTTACTTATTGCTGGTCCATTTCACCTTTTCCCAAGACAGAAAGCAGCTCAAAGCCCAAAAGCTACTTAACTTAGTACCCTCAGTTCAGGACGTAAGTAAATAACAACGTCACCGAGCTATGAAACATTCAGGAAAGCCTACTTTAAATTCTTCTGCCTCGAGGTTCTAGCATATAACATGGTTCAGAGTATTCATGGCGGAGCGCCATGATGTGTTGATTGTGTTGATTCAATATTTTATTTAACAACATTTCTTTCAATATTGTTTTCATTGCTACAAATCCATGAAATTTTATTGCCCAGATTTATTCATAAAATGATTTTATTCTGAATGAAATAGCTTACTACTTTATCATTAGGGTTAATACTGTAGCATTTAGGGTTATAAGAAAGTAGTTCTTCTATTTTGGATAAAGTGAAACACGTAACCAAGTATTAGCATATCTGAATTGTGCTGTTATATCTGATTCAGGCATTCAGCAGACATTCATTACACTTCACCATGCAGCCACCCATGTCAAGTCTTTCCTTTTCCATGTCACCTTGTTGATGTCAAATGTCATCATATGTCAAAGATTATCATGTGCATCCTGAATGATAGCACCAGTTTTTTAATGACAGTTTTTTTAACTTATCTTCTGCCTCCAAAGAGACATGAAATACGTTACTTCAGTGAAAACTGAAACTAATATATTTATTTTGATGCTCTACATTTAAAAGAAATACTACAACACTGATCATACGGTAACAATGCTGTTTGGATCAATTGAAAGGACTTTTTGTATTCTAATGTGTACTTAATTCATTAGTTGGAACGCATAGATTCATCACCCCAATTTTCATTCCAGGCCCCCCAGGCCCTCCGGGTGGTCTGAGAATCGAGGATATCAGAGCCACCTCTGTGGCCCTCACGTGGAGCCGCGGGTCTGACAATCACAGTCCGATCTCTAGATACACCATCCAAACCAAAACTATTCTTTCGGATGACTGGAAAGACGCCAAAACAGGTGCGTTTCTCTGTATGATTAATCTGTTTCAAAGTTTCATCTGAACCTTTTCAATAAAATGTTAAAACACGAAAATTCTAGAAGTTTGATTTCTACTTGAAATGCTTTCTCTAACATGTTTTGTTTTAGTATTCCATCCATTTCTTTGTTAATGAGAAACCCACAGGGAGCTTAAACATTTAATCATTTTGAAGCTATGATGAAAGTAGATTATTTAAATCTCTAACAGCTAGCAAAACTTTCACTAGCAAAAAGATCTTACATGTGACGTTATAGTCCATCCATTTATACAGGTGCTATAGATCTACATTGTAAAAATGCCACATTGTTCATAAATTGTAAACTTTAAGGTCTTAGTCCTTATAACACTTTGTGAATAAAATCACATGGTTAGAATTTTCTCAACATTATTTTTTAAAATTGTGGATCTTTCTACCTTTTTCCTAAGATTTTCTATAAGTGGATCAGGAAAATAAGAGTAGGTGGTACTTTCCCTTGCCTGAGACTATTACCGGTATTCATTATGAATAATCTAAAATATGATACATGAGCATATCTTCATCTGAAACTTCAAAGAATATAGAATATCCTTTTAGTAAAATAGCTGTTTATGTCTATTGTTACATAATATTTTAAAACACTGCTGTTTTTTCTTCTTTCTTTCTTACTTTCATTTTTCTTCAGTATCAGGGATTGAACTCGGGACCTTGCGCCTGCCAGGCAGGTGCTTGTGCTGCTGCACTATCTCCCTGGCCCCCAAGGCTGCCATTTATTTTAGTTCAATAAAGAAATTGAGATATCTTCTCCCATTTGTCACTAGAAATAAAATAAAGAATGAATGGCCAATAAGACATTTCCTTCTTTCAAAAACTAAAAAAAACCAAAGCAATCTGTCTCAAATTTGCTCTCTCTCCTTTTTTTTTTTTCCTTTTTCTTAACATAGTCGAATTTGGTTATGTTGCTCACTAAGGGTTTAATTTAGATTTATTTGTATTTGATATTTTTTCTTCCCAAAGGAAGTGAATCAAATATAAACTCAACCCCTATTGCAAAGATTTGGGCTCTATGAAATAATTCTCCACCTAAGGGGATAAAGTTCAAGTGAATTAGATACAGGTGAAATATTGGCATGACATGGTGCTTACAGTTATAAGAAGTATTTATAAATACACTAGAATAAATAAGGTGTTCTTCCTTAGAAATTTAGAAAATAATTTTTAAAACATTTTAGATGTTTGACACTTTTAAAATAGGAGAAGTTTCTACTTTTCTAAAGAGAATGATAAGCACAATGATGATGAAACTGTGACTAACAGTAGGAATCTAGCTATGGACACTGATTATAAATAGTGGAGAACAAAATGAAAAAGATGAAAGGTTAAAATTGGATTTGGATCTGAGAACAGAATACTAATTGCCATCATTTTCATCTTTTTATGTCTGCTCTCTATATAGCTCCGTCAAAAAGTGTCTCGTTTTAAAACATCCACTAGAAATGGGTTCCAAAGGGTGAAGACTTTTTTATTAACTGTCCTGTCTCCAACAACTGTATCAGTCCCAGGAAGCTCATTAATTAGGTGTTTATTATGCACCCAACTGTACCAAGACCTGATGTCGAGTCCATAAATAAAGCCAAAAAATGCATAAAACAGGACCTCTTCAAGGAGTTTACATTCCAATATAAATGAAGCCCGTAAGCAAACGATTAAAATGTACAGTAAGTCACGTGGTCACACACACGAAGGAGACGCAAGAGAGGATGCTGCGGAACTGTGTTTTAGACAGAATGCTGCTTTTTTTTTTTTTTTTTTTTAATGTGTTTAGTGCACGGTCTGCAGGGTCTGTAGGGCTTCACTGCATAGATCCGACTCGTAGTGTTCCTCCTGTTTACAGCCTCCCACGTGCTGGGATTACAGGGGCACACCACCACGCCGAGTCCAGATGGAAGCTTCTGATGGGCAGGCCGTCTCCCCTGCCTTCTGCTTCCTGCCTGCTCTGACTGCATGATAGCTGTCCTATTTCATTCATTTTTCAGTTTATTTGTGTTTTTGAATCTAACATGTTTTTTTTTTTTTTTCTGTAGACAGACTATAGCCGGGTTTTATTTTGTTTATTATTTACTTATTTATTTTTAAATGAATTTAGGGCAGGGTCTGCAAGGTGTACAGGGTCTCCCTACGTAGATTGGACTCATAGCGATTCTCCTGTTTTCAGCCTCCCAAGTGTTGGGATTACAGGCACGGTCCACCACTCCCAGTCTCAATCGCCATCTCAGCGCACCCCGGAATGAGGCCAGCACGGCACGCCGGGGACAGAACCCTGGCCGCTGCGTTCTGCTGAAGCAGGAACTCTGGTCCGCTGAGCTAGCTGGCTTTTATTTTAAAACAGTTTGGTAATCTCTGTCTTTTGACTGAACTATTTAATCTATTAGTATTTAATATTATTGATATTGTATTTATAGCTGACATTGTATTTTTACTTCCAAGTGTTTCGCTATTTTGTTACCGTATTTCTTTGCTGCTTTCTTTTGAGTTAAGTATGCTTTTTCTAGTGTAACATTTTAATGCCTCTCATGGTATTTACGGTGTGTACACCTATTCATTTCTCATGTGTTTACCAGATATATCTGAACTTAATCAGAATAGACTTCAGACTTTTGCCAACCTAGTTTCAGGGAGAAGCAGAAATGTGTCTCCTACATCCTCGTTTGTTGCTGCTGCTGCTGCTGCTGGTGGTGTTTGCGTCCACTACTCCTTCTGTCCCTTATTTCTTACATTGCTTCCATCCTTCTTTCCCTTTTTTCCTTGAAATCACACTTTAAATTCCCATTTCAAATGTTTCTGCGCCTCCATTCAGGTTTCCCTCCGAGAAGGACCAGTGAATCCCCGGCTGGGCTGCAAGGTGCAGCTAGCCTCTTGCTGGTAGGTGCTGTGCCAGGCCTTCGCCTCCTTCCGGGGTCTTGCCAAGTGTTTGCTGTGAGGGTTGCAGCTCCAGGGCCTGGAACACAAAACTGAATAGTTGCCTCAGAGCCAGTGAGAAACCTTGAAATGCCCCTGCCCAGTCTCAAACGCAACTCTGACCTGCCAGTCAGAACTCTGAGTGGGTAATTATCGCTAGGTAGTTCAGTTATTTGGGATGTACATTGAGATGGAGGATTCTACAAACTGTGATTAAATTTAGACCTTAAGGAAATACCACAGACCCACTCAGGTACCTTCCAAAAATTGAAAACAAGAGATTACATTGGCTGGGGTTATTCATGAAACATTTTTATTTAAGTCCTAAGGCAATTCTCACTGTTTCAGGAGTGACTCACACACCCAGTTAGGGGAATCTGAAGGCCAAACTTGCAAGCATGGTTTCCAGGCAACTCCAGTTAGTTACTGGCCTTGGGATACCTGGGAGGCTTGCTTCTCTTTTCTTCACAAAACAGTGTGATGCTTTACCCTGAATCTTGTGGTCTCAAGAAATTCGTAAATAGATATGTGGATCTGAGCTTCTATTTGCTGGCTTAGGGGTCATTAGATTAAGTACTAAAGTAACGAATTTGATTTCAGATAGCAAGGAAGAAGATAGATAGACAGATAGATAGATAGATAGATGCTCAAAAGTAAAATCAGAGTTTAAATAGCTTTACAGTTAACACACACGATGCCTTAGTTTGTTTATAGAGAGATGTCTTTGGCAGGCGTCATACAGTCATAATCTTATTTTCAGTGTAAGTTTGTCTCTGGAAAGTACCCCTGAGTCAGAACCAACCCAATTACAAATTCAACACTAGAGACCAGAAGTGCTCATTCTCAGTATTTGCCTCTGTTTACAAATTATTTTGCTCTCTGACTCTGAGTTTGCAAGGAGCTTGGCTGAGGCAAGAGGACACAAAGACCCTGTTCTCTGAACCATTCTTTTTCTCCTTTTGGCTTGGGATGTACATTTGCTCCCAAAGCAAAACACCCTTGTGCTGGGAGCGGGTCTGTGCTCCTGAGGTAACTGAACTAAATAAATAAATAAGAAAGAAGCAAAGCTCCAACAGTGCCTTTCGGGGAGGCAGAAATAGGAGGCAATGGCATGAGATATAAATCCACTTTTACAGATCAGAAACATAAAAATATGCAATATGCATTAGAGGTAAAGCCATGTCCCAAGCATGCACAATAGCAATGGAAAGGAGGAATCAGGAAGGGTCGTTTCATTTGAAAAGAATGAAAGAGGACTTAGAAGGATACAGAAGAGAGCTGTCCCCTGTTACAGAGCAGGGCACTGGGTGTCGGCTGGGGCAGAGCACAGGCATGCCCTCCTCCTCCTTGACTGTGGACTTTCCAGCTGGGAGTGAGGGAGACACTCAGATCATCCCTCTCCACCCAGCAGTGCCACTTGCATGGAAGGACCATCTACTTCAATTACATGTAACATTTTTATTTGTATTTGACTTTTATATTCTTTTTTTACAAATATTTTTTGTTCTATTTGCAAAACATCCTTCTATAGATACCCTAGGCTGTGAAGAAGGAGAAATGATGAGTAGGATTTAGAAGAAAGACACCCATGTCCACAAATGGTAGACATGAACACACAAGGGTGAGGTGGGGAAATATTTTCAGTGTGGGCCTGGTGGAGATGCAGCCCGTCTTAGAGTTCTGGTTGTAGTGATTATGTGGCCTTCCTGGCTCAAGATTGTAGCTGGGGGGAAAGCTGTCAGGGTTTAGCTTCTGTCTTGGTGAGGTGGTAGCCAAGAGGACTGAAAATCCCAGCTAGCCCAGAGGACTGAAAACAAATCAGAAAGAAGAGTTACATTTAATGTTTGGTCCTTGTCTGCTTTTCTTTTTTAAAGAAATGTTACATGTTAGTCATTTTTACTGAGTCATTTCTCCTACATTCATAGATAGTGTTTTCATTTTTAAAAGATTTATATTTATATTCATTATTTTGAAATGTTGTAAAGTTTCCCTTTTTTGGCGGGGTGGGGGGAGAACTGGGGATTGAATTCAGGCTCTTGCGCTTGCCAGGCAAGCACTTATTCTACTGAGCCATCTCCCTGGCCCTTACCTTTGATATTTTTATTCTCATAAGGACTGTTGTTAATATAAGTGGGCAAAAATGATTATACTTAGTTTCATTTTTAAAAACGAGCACATTTTAATTCACTGGTGGTTCCACTAGGGAGTATTATTTTAATTATGGCTTTCAAATTGCTCCTGTAATCATTCAGAAGGTGCAGTCTATGAGTCCATCTGCTACTGTTAAGTTTCCATTCCCTATGTCAAAAGATTCCTGGCCTCCCCAGCAGGGACTTCCCACTGGGGTACACCTTATCTGAGCAGGAACCCCAAGGCTATTTGCTTATATTTCTTCATTTTTTCTCATTTTAGCCACTAAAGTCAAAGGACAAACCTAAAGTTGGAATGCAAATCCTATCACACAATGGCTCCAGCTGCCTTTTCCTGGCTTAATCTCCTACAGTGGATCTAAATATTGTTCATGGCCAGGCACAGTTCTCAACACTCTGAAACTATCACCGATCTTCCACATGTTTGAGAGTATTTTCACACTGAATCCTCAGATGCACTTGAAATTAGTCTCCACTGCACATCCAGCTGGTTCTTCCTGTTCTGGCCAACATACACCTGCTGGGGCCTGTTAGCTGCTTACCTGCTTGGAAGAGCCCCAGTGTAGCCTTGGCCATCATGACAGCTCTGTACCTTTGCCAAGACGAGGCATTTGAAATGCTTCCAGCATTTTCTTTCTTGAAGATTCAAGCAGCGCTGAGGTTTTGCTGCCTGGGAGCAGACGAGTTGGTCAGACTGCCCCCCTGAGCTGTTTGCTTATTCACTTAATTCCCCTTCTTTCCCATAATCACTACCTGAAAAGTAATATTTCTATCTGCTTCTTCCTTTACATTTCCATGCTGTTTTCCCTAGCACAGGCATGGCTAATTTCTACAAACACAGAAACTGTACTCTCGTAGCTCAAGAATTTCAAAGTCAAAGTGTCTGAAGGGCTGTGCCCTCTCCAGAGGCCCCCGGGAACTGTCCCTTCCTGGTCTCTTCTGACTTCTTGTGGCTCCAGATAACCCTTGTCTGTCACCGAGTCACATATGAGTGTCTCTCTTCTATATTTCTTCAAGGTCACTTGTCATTGGATTCAGCACTCACACAGATAGCTCAGGATGATCTTTTCCAAAGACCTTCGTTTGCAGCCTAATTTAAAGGATCTGCCTCTTTCCAAATAATATGTTAAAAGGGTCTTGTAATTTTGACATCAATATATCTGTAGGGATATTGTTCGACGCCTATGGATTCTTTTCTTTTATGGCTCTAAGTCATAAACAATGTCCAGTGGAAAAGAGAAACTTTTCCGTGTCCTAACAATCTGCTCTGTTTTGGGGCTGGGGAGATGGCTCAGTAGAATAAGTGCTTCCCTGGCAAGTGCAAGGGTCTGA
>NDGN011487232.1:0-24780 GCA_002564285.1 Tympanoctomys barrerae
ACACACACACACACACACACACACACACACACACACTAAATAAATGTTAAAAAAAAAAAAAGAGCCTACAGACAGTTGTGAGGAGGGTGAGGCAGGAGACCTTCCTTGTTCCTTTCCCTGTTAGGCACCACAGGAGGCCACACACTGCTAAGTCACTCACTCAATATTCTTTTCCCAATTCTTGTTTTTGTTCCTTTGTCTTTTAGATTTTCTGTTGTTAACAATTCTGGGAAAATTATCCAGTTGTATTTCCTTCCTTCCTACAAACTTGAATAAAACAAAACAAATGATTCAGATTGAGATTTTTCCAAAATTTATTTCTTGCTGAAATTCCATAGCCTTTGGAATTAAAGCTATGTACAGTGATAGTTCAGTGAAGAAACAGAAGACATTTCTTTTCACTAATTCAAAATGGTAGAGGAATAGAAAGTACAACTAAATGTTTACCCTTAGACTTACAAAATAATTTTATATGGTTATGTTTTAGTTATATGTAATAATTTAGGAATAAATAAATCAGTATGGGGCCTGGGAGGTAGCTCAGTAGAGTAAACGCTTGCCTGGAAAGTGTAGGGTTTGAGTTCAATCCTGAGTACTCCAAAAATTAAATTAATTAATTAAATTAAAGTAATTATTTCATTTTTTCATTCTAATTTTAAATTGATAAGGCAATTTGAGGCCATGTGTGGTGGTACATGTCTATAATTGCAGCTCTGGGAAGGATGAGGCAGGAGGATCGATGCGAGTCTGAAGCCAACCTGATTTAAACATAATTCAAGGACAGTCTAAAATATATAGCAAGACCCTGTCTCAAAAGAAGAGGAAGAAGAAGGAGGAGGAGGAGGGTGAACAGTAGGGGGAGGAGGAGTGGTGGGGTGAGAGGAGGGGAGGAGTGGGACAAGGAGGAGGAGGAGGAATGGGGGAAGAAGAGAAAGAAGAGGAGGACAATGAAGAGAGAGAGGGATTCTTTGTAAAATGAACTTCAAGGTACTATCAACAGTTCGTCTTAATGAATAAATAGGCAATTTGTCATGATTAACTTTGCTGATCCACTCATAAACTAAATAAATGCCATAAGACTTTTTGCTGGAGATTTTCTATAGCATCCTCAGTGTTGAGAAGAAACTGGACGACTTCTCATTGAAACCATAGGAAACAAAGACTGAAATAGAAAGATTCTCTGCCCTCAGTGTTATCTATAGGAAAATATTTTCTCATTGCTTCCAATACTCACCTTTGAGTTAAAACTGAATAAGCCAGAATCTCTTTAGCGTGCTTTATTCAGCAGCATAACTATACCAAAATATACACAAGATTTTGCATATTGATTTTAAAGATAATTTTTCTTAAATATATTTACATAAGAATGATTACTTTTAAATGACATGCAAGGCAATGTTTTGAAAATTTAATAGTTATCTATAGAAATCATTCTACATTCTCATGTGTACACAGTACATTAGGCATGGTTCCCAAACTTAGGTGAGATACGTAATAAATTTCTAAGGAAAATAAGCAGTGCTTCACTGTGGCAGGTTTTTCTCTCTTAAATCAGATAGCAATGCATAGATTTGGAGCCTCTTTATGCACTGTCTACCCAGATCTCTTTAAATATCTTTATTTAACTTTTACTGCAATTCACCTCAGATGTTATCTATAAACGTCAGTTATCTCTTTTTTGATTCCAGTCTGCACACCTCTCTAATCATTTCATAAAGCATTCCCCAAGCCTTTGCTGACATCTTTTTATTATCCTTATCTGCTTGTACTACCAGTCACAGACAAATGACTGGTGATGCCTGTCTGCACTATTGAAGAAGGCTTAGTTTCTGCGTACATTTGAAAAATGATATACTCAGTCATGACTTCATGAAGTTTGAACTTATACAACAGACTTCTTTGATTTTTTTCTCTCTTTGTTAGAAAATATGCTTCCCACCTAGTAGGAAAATACTTTAAAAGTAATAATGGAAGCCATCAAGTCTACTTGTGCTTTTATCAATCGTCTCTCTGAAGTTGAACAACGCCAAGAAAATATTTTGCTCTTGCAATGTCTGCCAAGTTGAAGTAGCAAATTTCTTTCTAGTCTCAGATCACACAGCAGCACCTTCAAAATTCCACAGCAGTATCATAGCACTTATTTCAAAATCATCTATTTTCATTCAAATAAGCACACAGCTCCAGACTTTTGCTTACATAAATTTATAGAGAGAAGTCAAAGAGATTGCTATGCTGTTATCAGTTAAAGAGCAGTTATGGAAAGTCCCAAAGTTCATCTCAATTTTCTTTTTTGTGAAGTTCCCTATATTATTAAGTGTTTCAAATTTAATTTCGTAAGTTGAAACCCATCCCCCCACACAAAAGGAAATAAAAATGCCATGTATTCATGGATTAAATCTAATGAGAGGAACTTCATACACCAAGTATAAGGATGTATGACTCAGAAGAAGCCTGCAGGTTTAATTAAAAGAGTAGTTGAAAGACGCATGGTGAAGTGAATTTAAAGAAGAATGATTCCAAACAGATGATCAGGAAGGGAGGATAGAGAACCATTAAGATAGATCTGGGCCATCAAACAGAATAGGCTAAGAGAGGTCTGCAGGATTTCAAAGAGTGGCTGTTCTTGATCTTAGCACCCTGTAAGGCAAGAAAATTCATGGTGTGTAAATTGGCTGAAACAGGATAAAGGGTGTGAGGGGAGTTTAAGAAAATAATTGGCATTGTAGAAAATGTGAAAAGTGGCCAATTAGGGATAAGTGAAAAGATTGTTGAGTAGTACTGAGTGAGCAGGCAAGGTTAGAAATCATAAATTTTGATGAGGCAATTAACACTGTTATGTGCTATCTCCCTATTAGGCTTCACTGCCCAGGGGTGGGAACGTTAACCCCATGAAGGGGCATTCAGGAGTAATGAGAGAAGGCAAAAGGAAAGTATAAGAGGTTGTATTTAGAGTATTTTCAGTGAGTTAAATTATTCTTTGTGTGATTTAGAGGGTTCCAGTATTAATAACTATGCATGTTATGCAGAGTCTCCACATTTTGGCTTGTGCTCACATTTCACATTACTTTTTTACCTTAAGGAGTCTATTCTTATAGTAGCTCTTTTCATCACACTGACCTGTGCTAAGTTACGTGCTATTCCTATGTGACATAGTCACCAAGTGGCCTATCCAGATGCAGCCACAAATATACTTCAAGCCAGAATCCATAATGAGACAGTGACTCCTGCTGTCATGCAGGCCGTTAGATGACACTTCAAGACTTGACATTCACACTGAGGACCCACAATGGAGTGGAGCCTTTACACAGGGGTATGCAGCTTGGGAAAATGCAGCAGGGTACAGCTTTCTCATAGGTAAACCTGTCTGAATGTATCTTACACTTCAATAGGAAGCTTTAGAAAATACACGGAAATGTTCACCTTCATACTCTGCTTAAGAGGTTCTGAAAGATGTTAAGTTCACTGTAGTCAGTGATGTGACTCATGATATTTTTCACTTATATTGTCACATTTCTCTCCAGCACTATCAGATAGCCTCAATGCAAACTAAGGAATTATAATTGTTAACATCTAAGGATCTTTGCTTGTATAATCTGGTATGGCCTTTTTTGGATTGTGCCCCACTCCATCTCCAAATTTGATGCTGCATTTGTAAAGATTGTATGACAGAGCACTTGAGCTCTCTCAGAATATACAATGACTAAAGTTTTATTTCATGCATCAGTGAGTAAAATATATAATCATTCCATAATATTCATTAACAAAGAGTATTTAACTTCTTCATAGATATGTATAATGTAAAATATAAATAGTATTTTACGTTTCAGGAGAAACTTGGCTCATATATAATATTTTAAAATTAAGGTTGAACTAAGGTAATAATACTATCAGTTAAATAATACAGATCAAAGAAGGTGTAAAATTAACTGTAAAAATTTTATGATGCAGAGAAAGACAGTATTGCAATAGGAAAAATTATCTGACTGTAAAGTGAAGGATCTCAGATGTTAATCAAACGATTTTTATTTTATAGATAGTAGTAACTAGGCCAAGAGGGATGAAAAGTTAGTATGATAGGATAATAGATAAGAGACCACTTTATCCTAGAGTCAGCATGTTTTCCATTAGTTCCTGTTGAGTAGGGAGCACATTTAAGTTCAAGATGTGCATGGGATAGAATATCAAGGGTATGGAAGGAGTCTCTTAACCAAATTTTGATTCATAGGTAACAAACAAATGAAATAAGCAGTGAAGGTTATATTTTAGAAAAAATGGGAGGTGAATTGATGTGTTTGACCTTGTTATAAGTATAGTGAGGGGATACGCAGGAATTTTAATGGAGTCATATGAAGAAAGGAGTTTGTAGTAAGCCACTGTGCAGAAATAAGAGGGGGAAGAATTTTAGTCTTGGCTGTTTTTCAGGATGAGAAGGCTCAAGAAAAATTTAATATTATCAGTGATCAAATATATTTATCATGCAGGCAATAGTGTTATTGGGAAAATATAAATAAAATATGTAGAAATATTTTAAAACAATTTTATTCCTTAATCTTTATGTTGTATTGACTCTAAAACTGTGATTCAGGGTTATTAACATATCAACTACAATTACATTGTAAAAAAGCAATGTGTTTGTGTGTCCAAGCTGAAACTGGTATAATGCAATAAATTCTTAAGTTAAATGCAAATTGAGATCTATGCTAAAGAGATTGTGCAATGGCATACAATCAGAATACATTTTGTCTAATTATAATGAATAAAATATTTATGTGGAAAAATAATTATAAAAAATAGCATAATGCAACTTGAAATAGAATTTCTACCTCTACTTAAATAGCAAATTTTTTATGCAAAGTGTCTTTGCTGTTGCCATCAAGCAACCAAGACAAAAATACAAATTACTAGTAATATACATGACCATTTTAATATTTTATGGTTTTATGTCATACATTTGTTTTCATTTTCTCTTTGCTTTATGGCTTTACTTTTCACTTTTCAAGATTAATATTTTCATAAAACCAACCTTTTTTCCTTTTGCATTTACAGAGCAATTTCTGATTCTGCTTAGCTTATCAAATGGTAGCCAACATTCTGATAAGCCTCTGGCAACAGCATACACAAAACTCTTCATTGTGAAACTTGATCTGTGATATTTCTGTCTCCTCAAGATTCTCCAATATTACAGAACAAGAGAATTATAAGTAGTATCTGTATCTACTGTATGAGGATCATCATTCACCCATTATCACCTAGAGTCTTTAAGTCCATGTCTTTAACTGTCATGGAAAAGCAAATCAGGTTTGATAAAGAAAACATGACTGTAAAGAGGAATGTCAAGTAATGATAAACATTTTGCATCTAATCATTTAAATTTTTGCAGTATGTTTTTGACTGTAACAGAAGAGATTTTGTTATGTATTTTTTTAAGCAAGGTTCTATAGGGTGTTCAAGGTCTCACTATTAGATTGGACTCATAGTGATACACCTGTTTACAGCATCCCAAGAGCTGGGATTATAGACATGCCCCGCCACGCCCAGTCTCAATTGCCATCTCAGTGCACACCAGGGGTCAAATCTTGGCCCTTGTGCCTGCTTGCAGGCACTTTAATCGGCTGAGCTATTTGGCAGGTCCAATTGCAACAGAAGAGATATTTTTCAATATTAGGAATTTTCCATGCATTAAAATATATTTTATCTTACATATCTTTACCATTTTACTATTAAAAGGATAGAATTATGAATAGCTTGAAAAAGAGTACTGAGGATGGGAGAGACTAATGAAGTTTCATATTCTTAGAGTCAGATCAGGAATTCAAATCTGGAGTTCTTCCTTGCATAACACATATTCTCGCACCATAATTTTTTCTATACATTATTTACAAATATACATTGATGACTTATATGCCAATAAAATTTATACAATCACAGCAATTATTTTGGGTACATATCACTGACAGCAGTATTCTAAGTGAAGTGTAAATTTGTTATTATTCAACTCTCATATCCATCTTAAGTGTTGCTACTGGTATTCTTCCCCATTTTGCAGAATAAAAAGGCACAAAGATTAAATTTTCATTGCTGATGAGCACTGTAGGTGATTAAATGGGATAAACCCAAGAAGTTTTTTTCTGGGGCAATGTTCATTGGCCATTTAACAAAATGAAACTACATTTAATGACAAATACTTAACAGAGTAACTATACTAAATTAGATTGTGTAGAAAACAAATACTATGGTAACAAATACTATAGGGAGATATCCATTCTGCATGGAATATAAGTTTTATGTTATATAAACCTTTATAAATCTCTACTTAGTGCATGCATGTACACATTTCTGCTCAACATATACATCTATGGAATTGCTGAATCACAGGTAGCCATTTTTATTAGCATCAGTGGACCTCACAACATTATAAATCAATTTGGAGGCTAAAATTTGCTCAGCTTGTCTGAGACACATATTTTCAATCATCAAATTTAAACTTAACTATATTAGTGCACACATAGCCATCAATACCCCAATAGCTAGTGAAATATTTTGCAAGCATGGCCATATTGGGTAAAGTCCTACTGATAGCAGAAAATTCACTATTTAACAGTGTAAGCAAATGTAGAAAACTCATTCACTGTATCAGATCTGCCATGAAGTAACTGAAATACAAGTCAGTCACTGTGGAATTTAGGATTAATATGAACTATCACTGTATTGGCATTTTGTATGCATTTTGTTTCCCTGCACCCATGTGCTAGGAGCAGGGTGTATTCTAGGAGGCAAAATGCAGCTGAAACTCTCTTCTAAGAACTTGAAGTGATGTCCATAAATATTTATATTAATTATGCAATTTGTATCCCTAATATATATTTATATATTCCATTGTCTGTAATTTTTTGCCTTTTATTTATATTTTGGATTTCTTATATAAAAGACGCCATGCCGTGTTCATGCCTGTATGTTTTATTTATTTCGCATAACATGATATTCCCAATAATGGAAGAATTGCTAAAGAAAACGTGGTATATATACACATTAGAGCACTATTCTTCCATAAAGAAGGAATATATGGAATATTTTATAGAAAAATGGATGCACCTTCTACGTTCATTTTAGAACTCTATATTGCACACATTTCCTCTATTAGGTAAGCCACAAAGCACTATTGATGCAAAAATTTGAATGCTTTGCATCATTCAAGAAATTCATAGTCTCCGTGTCAAAATTATTAACAGTACTAAAAATAGAAGAAATGGAGATGGAGAAATTCTAACAGACAGGCAGTCATTATTGAGTATGTCAAAAGTTTAGAGTATATTAAATATTTCAATTAATATTTCTAACAATATATGTACAGAAATTATCATAATTCATAGCTAACATTGAACAAATTTTCAGGCAGTGAACACAGCAAATTAAACAAAAGTCAAATGCATGTATATGCAGTCAATCACACCTCATAATATTTTTATGCATTGTTTTAAAAATTGTTTATGCACAGAGCTGCTTGACATGTTCTTTTATTTCTGTTGCATTCACTTATAATTTATGTAATTCAGGGATATATTTTTGGTGCATACATGCATATACATCTGTACTTTTTTGAAACATGGTAGCATATTTTTAACTTTAATGCCTTTTAGAATTATATTCCAACAACACAATGAGTTGATTTATTGAAGATGAATCCATGTTTTCCATCATTCTTTCTCTAAGATGAAAAAAATCATGTCTGTGCATTATAGGATCTTATAATTCCACTTTAAAAAGCCTCTTTTCTTAGAGCTTTCTCTAAGAAGTATTTGTAAAAACATTTTAATGAACTATTCAATTATTTTCCAGACTGCCACATCATGGAAAATATAGATAATATTTTGACAATTTTATTGAAGTTATACTCAATTAAATGATTTGCACTATATTTTTTTTCATAGTATCTAAAGTAAGAATAATCACAGGAAAATGACACTAAATGTGCAAATGTTCTTTGTTTTTGTCTCTCTCATTTTTATCACATATGTAGTGACTAATTCTCATAAACTAGAGAAAGCATCCATCTGCTTCCCCTCCATCTTTTCTCATCTTTGGCCTGTGAACCCCGATTCTGCTTTGAAGCAGAGGAAAAGAGAAGAGAAACAGCTGCAGAGGAAGCTACAAATATTAAGAGGCAAAGGTGCAATTGTTCAATTTGGAATGCGACCAGGAGAGTGGCAGCGCTTTTGTTCACTTCAACTTTCTACACTGCTAATGGAAAAATGCTCTTTGTACTTTAGTTTTTCTCTTTCTTCCAAAACAAAACAGAAATATAACCAGTATCTCTCTCCATTTTTTTTCTAAGGCAGTATTGAAAATAGCTTTTCAAATAAGACTACATATGCAAGTACAAAGTACCAGGATTATTCTGGAAGGTTTTGAAAAGTGGTGTTTGAATGATTGTATGTTTTCTTAAATAAAAATATCCTTCAAATAAAAGTGATTTATGTAATTTTTATTCATCCAAACACTGAATGAAGGGCTTGATCTGTACCATTGCATTCTTCAATTTTAACTTGGGATATTTTGTAATTTTTAAGTATTAAAAACTTATAAGAAATAAGGAATCTCATCAGAAAAACATTTACCAAGAAGATTGTAAATAATAAACTAAAAAAATTCTCTCTTACATACTTGTAATTTTTTAATACTTCACTAAACTGAAATATATGAGGACACATTTTTGTTGTTATTTCTATGGTAGCAAGAATATTTAAAAAATATTTAATGTGGTTTCAAACCACATTAGGAACACTAACAACAGTGTCACTATCTCTAAAGTAAAAGCACTCTAATTAATTCTGGACATCATGGTGGCCTTGTAAGATAAACTCTGATTTCATTCCTCTTGAGCTTCTAACTTGGTTGCATCATCTTGAATAAACTGGGTCTTTACTACTAAGTTGTTTTTTTTTTTTACTTTTACATAAATGACCAAAAAAGTGAAGCTAATTTTTCCAGAAAGATTGTTTTATAGGCAACAATATCAATGTCTGTCACTTGAGAAGTGAAATTACATACACAATTTCACTTATGGCAATAATTGTAATCAAAAAAATGAATGATGCTCAGATTTTCTTTTTTTTTTTATTTTGAGTCTTCATTCACTGCCAAAACTTCCTTTCAGCTCTTCTCCAAAAGTTTCCCTGACATGTTTTACCCAGAAATACCATTTAATCCCTACTATTCCTTTACTATCATGTAATCTTTATTATATGACTGGCAACTCCAATGTCAAGACATACCAACCAGCATATGATAGTGATTCTTTAAATTTCAATGATGTACTCATCTCCTCTATCTATGTTAACTGTGAGAACCAAGCTGTCCATACTTTAGTCAGTATTTTCCCTTTAATTTTTACTTCAATACAGTCTCATTAACTTGTGGTGGAAGACTATTCTTTACCATTATTATAACTACTAGCTAACCTTGTTATATTTGTTTTTATTTAAAAAATAGAAATCTCTGGAGCATTCCACTTCAGATTTTTTTTTTGCTCATTCCGCACATCATAATTGAATGGAACAATCATGTTTGTTAGAGCTGCAACATAGGTAAGCTATGAAAATTTATAGTAACCTGGCAAAAATATACCCCAGATTTTCACATAATGCATGTGTGGCTTTCATAAATTGAAATATCAACTGAACTACCCAAGCAAAAAGTGTGACTGTTATTTTTTTTGCCACTTTCTCCCCAAAGTCTTGCATGAGTTTTGTGGAGTATGAACTACATCCCGATGGATCTCCAGTTAAAAATGTGAGCGTAGAACTTTGAAGATGTGTGTGTTAACTATGAGATAGTTGCAGCCTAAGCCGACTCTAACAACGATCGCAAGCCTAATATCAGGAACCAACTGAAAGCTCTTCTATGGCTTTGTCAGTGTAGCTCTGTGTACGGTGATTCTTCCTGCCCTTCATATGCTATCTTTTCTTGCTCCCTGTGTCCCAGATAGGGACATACTTTGGTTCTTACATAATGCTGACCTTTATCCCTTCTGTATTTTCCAATATGTGTTATGCCACTGAATGAAACAAAACTTTCCTCTACACTCTACCAGTAATAATTTCAGGTCACATATTTAAAATGTATTCCTGTGAATATCTTCTCTTACTTTCAAAAAGGATCAGGCACCTTTTCATGCCTTTGTAATATCTTTTATTTTTATATTTTTCCATAATTTTATTGAGAAACAAATAGCAATGAGACAGACTCAAATCAATTGGTAGGACAGTTTCTATACATTTTAAACCATTGTTAATAGAATTGGTTTCTTTTATCAAACACTAAAATGCAAAATTAAAATCTAATAAACCATTAGAAGACAACATAGGAGAAACACTTCAGAACACGGGTATGAACACCTATTTTCTTAAGTCGTACTTCAAAGCAGGAGAAACAAAAGCACAAAGTACAAAGGGAGTTATATCATATTTAAAATCATATGAATAGCAAAGAAAATAATGAATAGAAAAAAGACATTATGCAGAATATAAGAAAATAATTATAAACTCTTATATAATAATCCCTTATGGATTATCATTTAAAAGACATAGATATAGATACAGATATATTAGAAAAGGGGCTGAGGAGGTAGCTCAGCAGAATAAGTGCTTCTGGCAAGCACAAGAGCCTGAGTTCAATCCCTGGTTCTGCCAAAATAAATAAATAAATAAATAAATATGCCCTTAAGATTTTTTGGGGCGGGGCAGATGGCTCAGTAGAATAAGTGTTTCTATGGCAAGCACAAGGGACTGAGTTCAATCCCCGGTTCTGCAAAACAAAAACAAACAAACAAAAAAAACATACATTAGAAATCCAAACATGTAATATATATTTAAAAAGAGAAGTGGGCTGGGGAAATAGCTCAGCAGCATAGGTGCCTACCTGGCAAACGCAAGGTTCAGAGTTTGATCCTAGGAACCAGGCATGGTGGTGCACACCTGTAATCTAAGCTCTAGGAGGCTGACAAAGGAGGATCACTATGAGTCTGAACTATATAGTGAGACACTGTATCTAATAAATAAAAAAGAAAAGAGCAGGAAAGTATCTCATTAAAAACACAGCAAATGATCAGAACACACACATTGTAAGTCATAAATAAGCAAGAAGTATATGTTAAATAAAATCAACTAATCTCACTAATTTTCAGGGAACTACAAGTCAAAGCTACAGTTAAGGTATCTTGATATTATAGTTACGCTGGCTATTATCTGAAAGAAGAAAGGTGATTAGAACTTCTAAGAATGTGGAGAAAGGGGACACTTTCGTGTTGCTCATGAGAAAATAATCCCATGTAACTACTATGAAAGCCTACATAGATATTCCTCAAGTAAGTTAAAGTAGAACTCTATATGATCCTCTATAGTAAGAGAAATTGCATATGAAGAAAATAAAAGTAGTATGGTAGACATTTGCTTTCTGATGTTTACTATTCCCAACAGCTTGGAGTATATTTTGTGTGAATGTGGTACAGTACAAAAGCTAGAAATTTCTTACAGCTATTAGTCATTCTAAAGATAAAGCTATAGTTTACTTTATTCTTTAAATTAAATTTTTAAAATGTGAAAAATAAGTCCTGTGTTCCCTGCATGCAATTTATTGCACTACCAGAGCTTGGTAATTTATTTTGCTTTGGCCTTTAAAAGCTGACCATCTTCAACTTTCCCAATTTTATGTATTCAGTTTGATAAAAGTTGTTTTTTTTTTTCCTTTCCCAAAGCAGCTAACAGAAAGAAGAAAACAAGATTTATCTTATCCAGCTCCATCCAAAACAAGGTGCTATGCTTTCTGTGACTTCAATTTGACAAGTAAAGCCCTGGGCAGGCATGTGGCATCACAGCTTGTCACTATAAGGCAACAGAGTAAAAAGACACGAGATAGTGTAGAAATAAGCAAGTGCGGCAGGTAACTAATTAAGATTAGGAGAGAGCAGTGGAAGATTTCCTAAATCCAAGACACCCAATCCTTCCATATCTACAGTAATACAAACCATACATAACCACCATGCACTAGCTCATCTTGGGAAACATATAAACCTTTTATCTGTACATTTTAAAGTAAATTTTGTAGAGAAATGAAAGTATCACATGAAGCAAAAAACATAGAGCAACTATATCTTCTACACAATTGTCTCATACTAAAATATGCTGATTCACTCCAAATTAGGAAATTACATACTATTTTTCTAATATTTTTACGATACTATAATTTGTTTTCTCTCCTCCCTACCTGCCCTAAGTCTTTCTCCTTCCTTCCCAGTGCCTAACATATATACAAAATATGATGTGTGGAAAATTGACATATAAAGGTAATTGCATTCACATTGGTTTGCAAGGTTTACTACTAGAGTTGTGCCAAGAAATACAAATTAAAACACATATCACAGAGCTGTTTCTTGCATCTCTTTGCAACTCCTTTCCTGTTTGAATTTACTCCCAAGTCCAGCTATTTTCTCATCTCTGGCTCTCAGTTAATTTTATGAGAGTCAACAGGCATTTAAAAATTTGTCAAAATTATGAAATATGTTTTCATTTTCAATTAAGTATAGACTTATTATTCAATCCAGCTGACCATGTGCTCCAAATTTAAAATGAGAAAATTACATATTTCCTGTCTTCCATGCTCTATTTTATTCCATGTTTTTATTTTCTCAACTGTGGTTCACAATTATACTGATGGACATCCTTGCTAGGTTGCTGATGATCCAAGAAAATCATTTGTGTCATCGATGACTACTGAGTTCAATGTCAGTGTACCTGAGTTTGTGAAGAAATCATGTAAGCAGCAGCAGTAACATGAAAGAATTAATCACACTTAGCAGACAGGTGACCTCTCAGTAGAGAGTACCGACTGATTTGTCTTGGCTTTGGTATTATTCATCAGTTTCTGAAACTATTCCTGTTGCAATTCAAAAGTCATAGTTACCTACAGACTCAGGAAGTTATAGTTATTTAGAGCCAATTGAGGACCCATCTTATGATGTAGAGGTGGTCATAACATGGTAGTGGCAAACTGCATTCATTTTTTAAAAGTGATTCTGTTCATTTCAAGTTACCTTGCCAGTTTGAAGTCTGTGGATTAGGGGATGATCATGTGTCACAGTATGTTTTAAACTTCTTTCAGGCTCATTATTCTTTTTAAGTATATTTGTAGCATGTAATGCTTATGCTCCTTAATTGGTATATGTACATAATAAAATTTAATCCTTGTTTTTCAGCCCATTTCTCCTTCCCTTTCTACCCTTCCACATATTCCCTGATCCTCTTCTTTTTTATATGTTTATAATATGTAATATTTACATGATTCATGTAGGATTGATTGGTACATTTACATAAGACACCTTAATTCTTTTCTTCGTACCCCTTCCTTCCCTTCCTCCTTCATCTTTTGATCCTCCCCACCTCTGAGAAAGATCTAGCTCCCTACATACTATTGTGTGTCTCTTACTTTGTTCTTTATTTATACTCAGGATAACTATTATTGACAATGCTCTTGTATGGATCAAATGGTAAAGACATTCACACGATAGATATTGCTTAGGAATGGGAAATGCTGGCAGTGTATATTTTGTGTAATTCTCAAACTTCACACTTACTACTCACAGCAGTAAAACTACCAAAATATAAGCTAGCATCTCAATTTTCTACAGTGCTTATAATCTTATTGCTTTCATCCTCCATGATTACTTCCTGGTTTCTCTTGCCTTTTTCTAGATTTTTAGTTATTTCAATTCTCTTTCCAGTAGTGAAAATTTAACACCCTTTCCATGTAGTACATTTTGTGCATAATTGACATAAAACTTAGGCTTTCACTGATAGAGATGGAAGCCATGAGGAAAGGGAGCCAGAAAGCTCAGAATATAGCCTAACTCTCTGCCTCCTAGGCCTTTAGTATAATAAGGACCCTGAAATTCCCTACTCCTCAGGGTATTTCTACCTGAAACCACAAAGCTTACAGATCATCACAACTCATAATTCTGAAGATGAACTAACTTGTTTTAAAAATGGATCATTTTACATGATTGACTGTTACTAATTGCACCTTCTCATACTCAGGTGTATTCAGATTAAAACAGAATAAATATGGTGTGATCAATCATTCAGTGAATATGATTTCCTTCAACAGAATATCTGTGATTAAAACCTGAATAAAAATAAATTGTAAGTTCCTTTATACCATCAAATTCTGGATAACGATAGTGGATGGCAGAGTATACGACTTTGCAATATAAGTTTTCACTAACATGATTTTTCTTATACAATTAGAGCAAATTCTCCACCTCCAAAAACAATTCAGTTCCAACCCTTACCATGACATCATATAAAGCCACACAGACAGTATTATCAAGTTTTATCAGACTTGAAAAAATACGAACACACCTAAATGTGCATGAGTTGACGACAAAGCTGAGAAATCTAATCATGAGCTTGCAACATTTTCCTTGCGTAATGATGGAGTTTTATCAGGAGGTGGGGAAAATACTTTCCTACTTTGAAGATCTTAATATCAAATTTAACACAAAATTGGACAGTTAATTTTAATTTTTCTGTTACTATTTATGGCAGTGCAATACTAATAATATATTGTGCACATTTGGGTAATGGTCGTTTTTCAGAGCCCAAGTGATTGATCGGCAAACTTGATTTTTCTAAGATGAGTTTCTTGACTGCTGAGATGAAGTTCTTGCCTATGGATTCCTTCAAAGGTGTACAGGATAAATGGTGCAAAAAGCAACCCACCACCACCATTAAAAGAGACATGTATAACTATTAGTAAGACGTGATAATTTACCTGTAGTTTTTGGATACCCCAATTGCCAGGTCTACTTGTTTGCCATAATGTCCCTTGAGTCCACTGCGTGTGTCTGTGTGCATTTGTCTGCACTGTGGGTCTAAAGCAGTGTCTAAAACCTACTCAAAATGTGGTTCTTAAAACATGAAGTACATATATTTTTAATTTTTTCTAATATATTATTGGGTGATATTTTATACATAACAAAAATAAAATATTTGGTGAAGGCCAAATAATATATATGAAATGCAAAAGTAATTCAGTAGATTATCAGTGGATTCAACAAAACTGTCATTTTATAATGTTCATTAGAGTTATTCGTGAAACCTCTAATTTGGAATTATAAATGTTTATATACACATTCTGAAGAGCAACAACAATACTTACATTTGATTTTGTCAGCCTTTTTAAAAGTTTTAGCCATTCCATTGGTTGTATGTATGGTGGCCTCAGATTTGATTTTTTATTTACATTTTGTCATTTGTTTAAGAGTAGCATTTGTTCTAGTAAAACAAGAGATTTCAGAAATAAACTCACAAAGTAGATACAGACTTTCCAATATAAAACTAAATTATTTTTCCATTTCATAGTGTTCTGATGTAACTTATTTACAGAACAGCATGAACTGCTTAATATGCAGGATTTGGAGCCATTAAAAAGTATCTGTGCATTTTATTCTGCTTAATTCCTAGAAGAAATCTCAACATTGCAGTATGTACATAATAGACAAGGATGCATAATTTTATAACTAAGTGATATTTTAATTTCTGTAGATAATCTAATAAAGGTTTTGGCTACAATTTTATAGTATGGAAAAGTTATCTTCAGTGTGCTCTAGATATTCTGACAAATAGAATGTATTTAAGGAATTCCTTGCTGTTCTCTGAGTTGTGCATTAATGGAGAATCAATAAACACTTCAATTACTAAAATGTAAGGCATGCTGCGATAATGCCATAATGGAAGGATGAAATTTCACAGGAGTTAGAGAAAGATGTTTTGTATTGGAGGAAATAATTTTGACAGGGCAGCAGTGCCAACAAGTAGGATATTCACATTTAGATAGTGTTTGAGGAAGGAAACTGAGAAAAATCAACATCTATCGATCTTGTTCTGACACTTTATAGACCTTCATTTCATGTGTTTGAAATAGGGATTTAAAATTTCATTTAGAACATAGGTTACTTAGACCACAGTTTGTATATAAGATTTCAGAAGCAGTTCAGAAATATTTTAAATTGTAACTTACAGAATCTGCCCCCCCAAAAGTGTATACATACTTCAGGAAAACAATATTTGCATAGGTATTTTAGTACTAAATTTATTGAGACACCATGAGATTAAGTAACTTGGGCCTCCACAATTACAAGAGGGGCTCTAAGTGGTGGACATAGGCTTCCAGGAATTTATTAATATAAATTAATATTCCTATAATATTTATATTAATATAATGATTGCTGCTGGAGTAACCTTGTTCACTGAGATTGCTGCGCATCTGTCTTTGGCTTTTTATCTAAGAGCCAAGAATGTAGTGGATTTTCAGTAACATAGGACATTCCCTAGGGTCCCAATACAAAAGTAATACCTTCTGTTAAAAAAAAGTCATACTATTTTTCTTTTCCTGAAATATGTACAGATTTTTAGTGAGCTCTTTTTTTAGGTATATATAGATACAGAAATATAGATAGATATAGATAGTGATAGATAAATTCACAAGATATGGATATAGAAATGTAGAGATTGAACCAAGGCATTAACATGATTTAATTTCCTTTATCTTTTGTATGAAGTTAGTAAGCAGTTGCCAATTATTGTTTAAGTTGAATTTAAGACACAATGTAGCATTGACTAGTTAGCAAGGCTACACTCAGAGCCTAGTGGGTTTGAATCAATGTAATACATATGGAGAATGAAGAAAACGGTTATAAAAGAGGATCAACATTGAGGTGAAGTTTGTTGGTTTTAGTAGTAATGAGAACTGAATGGAGGGCACACAAGTGTTTGGCAAATTCCCTTCCTCTGAGCAGGCCCTCACCATAAAAGAATTTCTATGTATAGCAAATAACAATTTGTAATCTGTTGGTTGAAGAGCATTTTCTTAATAATTGCATTAAGAAGATGGATCCTGAAAGGACCTAAAAGAATCACATGATTACAGGGCTACAATAGAGTAAACATATTTCCACATTCTCACTTTGAGAAAGAGAGGAGCAAATATTTAAGGGTCAGTTAAAAAGGAGATGTGGGATTCTTAAGAAAGGTGGGGAAGTGTGGGGATATGATCATAGAAACACTAACTCAAGTTATGCAAGAAAAGGAGTGTCTTGATGATACACAATACAAATAATAAGAAAATGGAGGTTTCTGAGAATGGTGCATTGATGTTGTTTACGTTCAGTAATTTAGAAAGGGCAAATGAGTCATTCAAAAATTTACATGAAATAAAAATACTTGGGCCAGCGAGATAGCTGAGCAGACTAAGGGTCTGTTTAGACAAGCACAGGGACAGAAGTTCGATTACCTATATGACACACTATGCTGGCCCTGCCAAAGGTGCGCTGAGACAACAACCGAGTCTGGGCATGGTGGTGCATGTCTGTAAACCCAGCGCTGGGGAGGCTGTGAAAAGGAGGCTCACTAGGAGCATAATAAGACCCTGTACCAAATACATTTTTAAAAATTGATAACAAACTTATGATTCATAATTAATTTTACCAATTTCTAGAGCAGGTTATCAAGAATTATCACTATTCCAAATGAATTTTGAAATTGGAATTAATTTAAAATCTAATAAAGCCCTAAACTGAGCAACTTGAGGGCCATTAGCATATTGGTGAGGGTAAAGGAAAAAATGACATGCTGAGTGTATAGCAAAGGAGAGGTTTGCAATGCAGACTCCTGATTCTCACAGGCACTTCCAAGTGAGAGGAGGCTGTCACCCATGGCATGGCAATGTCTTAGAAGGATTCAATAGCACACTTTCTCACTGTCTCTTCTCTGCATGGGTCCAGGTGGGATGTGTGTCACTTTCTTACTGCATCTACTCTGGAGACCCCTTTGTCAAGTTCTGATCAACTAAAAGGTTGTAGGGAAATGTAAGAGCAATTGTTACGTGGGGAGGAAGCTTGCTTCCTATTCTGCAAAGAAACAGTAATGGGGGGAAAAAAAACACCCTGGCAAGCACAAGGGCCTGAGTTCAATCCCTGGTTCCAACCTCCCCCCCCAAAAAAAAAGAAACAGTAATGGGTGAAGGCTCTGATCAATATCACAGGTGAGAAAGACCTGAGCAGAGTAATCAGAAGATGAAATATTTGCCAGACACAAAACATGCAAGGATAAAATGATGTCTTGAATGACATCCTATTTTTGTCCTCTTTTACAAAATAAATACTTCTTTAAATGATAACACCTGTAGTCTCAATAAAGTTTCTTTGAATCTAAAATTATAGGCACAAAATGTATAATTAGCCCATAGTGCTCAGTAGAATTCAAGACTAATTTTTCAAGTAGATAAATGAAGCAAGTAATTAAGTTATAAATGATTTAATAACATATTTGCTGTGTACAGCTGTGCACAAGAAATCATAACTTCATCAGAGTCTGGGAAGATTTTTTTTAAAGTTTACCCCCATAAAAATATGTGAAGTTTGCAGAAACTGTAATTTAGGGGTTGGAGAGACAGCTCAGTGGTCTAAGAACCTGTTTGGCAAGCACAAAGACCCAGGTTTGATTCATACCTCATGACATGTTGGATCCAAAACCATGGGCACTCTGTGCCACCTCTGAAATCAAGCATTGTGATGCATACTTGCAGTCCCAGTGCTGAAGAGGTTGAGATGGGAGAATCACTACCAGTCTCAACTGAATTTTATCTAATAAAGAGATAAATAAATATTTTTTAAAAAACTATATTTTAGTCAAAGCTTCTAGATCTAAGTTATAATATCAAATGAAATAGTGATCTCCAATAATATATATATATATATATATATATATATATATATATATATATAATAGTATATATACAAAAATGTATACCATCTGGAATACAGAAGTAATATGTATAATCATTTAATATACTGATCATCTTTTTGGGAATGCAAAAAAATACTTTTAATTTTTTATTTTAATGACTTAAAATTTATATTCTGAAAAATAACAGTGCTCTATTCTATGCCAGTTGCTCTTTCTTTTCTTTTCTTTTTTCTTTTTTTTTTAAATAGGGTGCAAATTAGAATTGAAACCAAAAAAACTGCAAGTGGTACAGAATTTCACTTAACAGAGTAATATGAATTGCACAGTATTTTCTGTACTGCATAGTGTTATCCTCCAACCAGTTGTTCATATTACCAGATATATGCGTGGAGAAATGGAAGGAGAAAGAAAAATCAAGGAAATTAAGAAGAGAAAATGGAGAAATAATTGATAAAAGACTTTTCCAGCCAGTTGCAGGCCCAGCGTTTGAGTGGGGCCACGTGGGCTCTCCAGATCCTCACTCCATCCAGCATCTAGGCCCACTCTACATTTTTGTACATACGCTATTGTATTTATAATATTTGTGATCATTATTTCATTTGATAGTGTGGAACCGCCTGGAGCCCTCCGAATCCTCACTGCAGCCAACACCCAGGCCTGGTGTGTGTGGAGGGGAATGCCTAGAACCCTCCAGATCCTCATTCAAGCCAGCAACAGGGCCAGGCGTGTGTGTGTGTGTGTGTGTGTGTGTGTGTGTGTGTGTGTGACTTCCTCCATCAGAGAGGCCTGGTGTGGAACCCTGCAGCAGAACTCCCTGCAGAGAGACTAGAGCCAAGACACACCCAGCTAATCTAGGAGCAGAACATCTTGCCAAAGAGGCACAGCAGGCTCACATCCAAGGGCTGCAGCAGGAAGAAGCTGAGCACAGCAGCTGGACCCAAGCCACACCCACCTGGATGAGTTTGAACTTGGTAGATCTGGACCTGGTGCTAAGGTAATAACTCTACCAAAGCTCTATGCAATAGAGGGCCTCTCCATATTGTGAGCTTCTCAATAAACACTACGTCATTCATATTGTGCCTACAATAACAGTTAACATGTATTTGGAGCTAAAACTTTTCTGAAAAATACATGAGAATATTATTAAACCAATGAGTGAATGACACTTTCATAAATCTTAAATAAAATCACTCACCTCAAAGTGGGAAAGCAAAAGAAATAAAAAGGAAGAGGCCAGCATCCCAAAGTTCGCTTCAAGGGCACATCCATCACCAGTGACCCAAGAGTTCTTATGAAGGCCTCTTCTTAAAAGTTCCACTAGCACTAATCCAACAGTGTCAACTTGGGGACCAAGGCTTTAAAAGGTGGTCCTTTAGGAAACACTATACACTCAAACTATAGCATTCACTCACTCAGTTGAGTTTGGACAAGCATGCCAAGAACATTAATATCTTTCATATGTATTGGGGACAACTGTTTATATAAAGCAAGAGATTATTTAAGCTATTATTTCTCATGATGTACAAAAATCAACTAAAACCAAAGTTCTACAAGGATAAAAGTACCAAAAGAAAACAAAAGGGAGGGCTGAGGAGATACTGCGGCGGTCTAAGCGCTTGCTTGGGAAGGGCAGAGATGCAAGTTCAATACCCATACCGCATGCCTGCTGGCCCCAGGAGCACCAAAATCCCAATGTGCTGTGGCAGCCTCAAGACTGGGCATGGTGGCACCTGCCTGTAATCCTAGTGCTAAGCAGGCTGAGAGAGGAGGATTACCATGCCTGACCTGCACAGGGAGACCCTGTATACAATAAATTAATTATAATTAGTTAACATTTTAAAGGGAGAAAATCACATGACATTGTGCTAAGCAAAGATTTTCTTAGATACGAATCCAAAATCACTTAGAAAACTTATCTTAAAGACAGAAAGTTCATTTAGTACATACATGTACAGTTCACCCAAATGTTATTTTATTATTCTTAAACTTTCTCTGAACGAACCAGGCTCAGTGTTCTGGCCTCATCCTGACTCACACTTGCCATATACGCTATTCTCTCCTCGTCAGTTGCCTGGAGATTTTAGGAAATGTTGAGAAAAACGAATTAAAAGAATAGTGAATCCATTTAGAAAAATAGATGCCTTAAAGGCACAACCCCCAAGAACCACCTTCTCTGACTGAGCACCAGTGCCTGAGGACATACCCAGCTATGCATTTGCCATAACCCACTGAGGAGTGCAGCATCCCATCATGGTCCAATTGTGTTCTGAAATTGCAAGCTCTGAACCCAAGAATTTAGGGAGATATTTTAGACCTGAGCCATAACAGTGCACAAAGTTTTGACAATTTTCACAGACTACTGTATAAATCTTCCTCCCCTGAACGATTCACTTTATTTTACTTTGCCTAGCTCTGACGTTGTGATGAAAGGCTTACATACTCCTATGTCCTGCAGCCTCCCCAACATTCCTGGCCCACATAGAAAATTGCATAAATTTATAATACCTTAAAATTATGCATGCAGGCACTGGGAAGAGAGCTTGGTGACCTCAGCACCTGCATGAAACGTGCAAGGTCCCTGGCTTGATCCCTGGTACTGCCTATCATTCCAGCCCCAAAACCCTGGATGTTCCATGCCAGCCACCAAAACTGGTGGTGGTGCATGCCTGTAATCCCAGCACTGAGGAGACTGAGACAGGAGGATCACTACAAGCCCAAGTTGCATGGCAAGACCCTTCACCAAATAAATAAATGAATAAATTTAAAATATTTTTAAAATTATGCATCCAGCAGAAATTTGAGAATTGCAAAGAGATTTTTTTCAACAAATATTCATTAATTGAGATGAAATGGTATACTGCTGAAGCTTGTATTTTGTAAATCTACTTTGGAAATTGAAGTTTTATTTTGATGAGCATATTACAAAAGAAATATTTACAATGCAAAGAAATATCTATTCATTTTATGTTAGTACTGTTAGTTTATCAGGCAAAGTTCTTGATTTGCTTTTACACTTTTATTCTAGATAAGATTGTTCATTAGTCTTCATTTGTAAAAGAGACTATACTGTAATTTATAATGCTCGATTGCCAACAGCCCTATTTTATCAACAACACAAATGTGCATTGCAAGGTGCATACTTATTCAACTACATTTGTCATTTTGGAGAGATATTCACGTATTTCAGAAAACCAAATACAGTCTTTCAATTCTTCTGCATATGATATACATTTTGTAAGTATTCTCTCTAGCACTTCTATGAAGAAATGTAATCATTTATGTCATAGATTTATCAGTTTTAAAAGGTTGGCTTGTCAAGTACAGTGATTAAGAAATAATAGCTTCAAAGAACACTCAGGAAACATTTCTTCATAAGGATTCAGTTAGACACTCTAACTTCATCTCCCAAGGGGAGATATTTTACTTTCTGGAAAGCCATAATAAAACACTGATAAGGTAACAAATATAATGCTGAGAAGACTTTGCTAATCAACACCATCTGAAAGTGGGATGGTAAGAATAATTTTAGTTCTTTAACTCATAAGAACAATCTGAGGAATGACTTTATAATATAATAACTGATAGGTCCTTGACAAGAAAATAATTACTTTTCATTACAGATGCCATAAGTCATTTTCCCTAGAGTTTAAAGTGAATCATATATAATGATTATTATGCCTAATTTTCCCATTCATTGCTTACAAGTTTAGTATTGAATTTAAGTATATCACTAGAAATTTAGCCTTTGAAGCAAGGCTAAAATCAAGCACATGCAAATAAAGTTGGTGCTTCTATAAATAGATTTAATAGAACTATATGAATAAATTGTTGCAAATAAAATTAATTTAAAACAATTATTATTATAAAACTAATAGCATGTGTTATACATGCACTATCAGATCCTTCAAAAATATGAAAACAAAGTTAATCCAAGGTGGATAAACCAAAAACTACTCTGCACTTTTCTATTCTTCTAAATTCTACTCAGTGGGGAAAAAAATATAATACGAAGTAGGAAGTCAGAAAGTTTGGTGGAGTAGGAAGTGCTAGCAATTGTCTACCCACAAAATCAATTCTTTTATGTCTACATGCTAATGAAAATAAAAATCTGGGGCAACTTGGTGGAACCCAAAGACAGGGCCATTGCACAGCAAAACATTTTACCTATGCTGCTAGGTTTCCAAGTTGGCACAGCTTAGAAACCTGAGTAACAACCAACTGCAAATGGGAAGCAGTTTCAGTACATGCTGCTTGCCAAAATTTGAGTCTGCTGAAACATCACGTCTACGCACAGCAAGGTGCATAAAGCAAGCAAGAAGTCACCGTTAAACAGTAAGGAAACCGGAATCATGGGATTCACGCATCGCGAGATGGTCATCCCAACCCATTAAGGCTGCCCTGGGCAGATGATGACTTCTCTGTGCATCTCCTGCTTGTGCCACCACTGAGCAGGACTAGAAGTATGAAAGGGGTATGAAAACTAAATGAGCCCAAGGTAACCTTGACAATTTGTTCCATTCTATATCAGACACGAGTGGTCCCCTTTGGAAAGTCAGACTGTTCATACGTCTACCCACTTAGACAGATCAAGAAGTAGAAGTTTACCTTGTCAGAATGATCTAACACCTTCATGGCCATAATCTCAGTGAAACCTCACAGAGCCATAGCCAGACTATACTTAACTAAGTCCAAGAGGATTATTAACGCAAGTCTAGCCATCAGGCCTGCCTGGAGCAGTCGCATAGCCCAAGACATCAAGGATCCATCTGTAAGAAACTGCTAGAATTTAAAGAAGATTCTTGTAGGAAGTACAAGATGCGTGAATCACTCAATTTCCCCCATGTGTAATATGTCAGGAAACTGTGCAGGAACCATGGTTACTCAGGAGCAAGCATGGTGGTGTGAATCAAAATAGGTCCAGTCGTGCTTAAGCAAGTCCATGCAGCATGGTGACTCAGCCTGTCTACAGCTGTCACCCGTCAAGACACCCATTGCCCATTTTTTTTACTGAGACTTTCCAGCCAGTATTACCTAGTACAGGAAGGAGAGTCTGATTTTGTACAAATGTGACATGTTTGGCAGCATCTGACTAGCGGGATCAGATGTTCACAACAACACGAGAGAAATCCTATACCCTGATACTCCTTGAGCCTATCCTCCACCCCCGGGGGGACCCATAGGAGACAGGTATCAGAGAGAATTCTTTTTCTAGAGGGAAAGCAGCAGGTCCTGTCTAAGTTATTAGGGCTTCCTGTCCTCTAAACTAAAACTGTGAAGTTAGGTGTTCTACTATGGCCACAGAACAAGCTAAATAAAAAATCAAATGTACAGAATAGTTCACTTAAAAAACTACCAAAAGTTTAAAATATAAAAAATTATGTGTATACAATGTATTTTATTCACAAAGAAGGTTTGGTAATAATTATGATAAAAACAAAGAGATTTTTGAAATGTAATTATAAAACTCATTATTTGAACCAAATAGAAGAAGATACAACTACAACTTGAACATTGGATAGCAAGTTTGTCATTATTTTGCTTTTAGTTAATTTTATGTGGCGATTTGATAGGGTTGCAGGATGCCTAGGTATCTACTCAAGTTGTATTTTTTGAGGACTGTGAAATAAGAAAATGATTTTCTATGGGTTTAATCTTTGAATTTCTGGCCCTCCTCAGTTGGGCTTGGAATCAATCAATTCACAAGAGTCCAAACAGAACAAAAAGTAGAAGGTTGGATTCTCCCTCCTGGTTGCTTCAGCTGGACCATCAGCTTTCTCAGTCTCCTGGTTGGGATTTATGCCATCCAGTCCTCCAGTACTCAGGATTTCAAACAAAGACAGATCTATACCGCATTCTTTCTGTTCCCAAGGCTTTAGGTTCAGCCTAAAACTAAACCGCTGGCTTTCCTCCAGCTGGCAAGATCAGGTAAATCAGATAATATTTGTACCTTCTGTGGTTCCTCATAACACACACACACACACAC
>NDGN011487244.1:0-12543 GCA_002564285.1 Tympanoctomys barrerae
GCCAGCGCAGGCTAGCAGGTAGCTCTCCCACACACTCACCAGACCTGGGCTGGGACTGGGTCTAGGGGTTCCTGGAACGCGGTAGAGGAGCAGGGGATTGGTGGGGGGCGTCTGAAGGGGGTGGGAGAGGGTCCGGCCCATGCTGTGCGTGGGCTGGGACTGGTCCAGCCGGCGCAGGCTACCAGGAAACTCTCCCACACACTCACTGGACCTGGGCTGGAACTGGGTCTGAGGTTTCCTGGGACGCGCTATTATTTGTTTTTAATATCCTACATATCTTCACATGTTTTTATTCTACTGTCATTCCACTAAATTCTGCTGTTGGCTTCTGGCTTACTATATCCTGTTTTCCCCTAGGTTTGTTCTTCTTAGATTGAAATTCTGGGGATTGCATTTTGTTTCTGTCATTTTTTTTTATTTTAATATTTGTGTTATTTGTATTGTCATCTGTTAGATAGCTTTCATATTGCTATCAAAGCTTCCCTAAGAAATGCTTAATCCTGTGGGATGTCTTGTAGGTTTCGCTGGCTGATGTTCTTTTGTTTGTCCCTATAACTATCTTTTGATTTTATTAGTGATCATGTGTTACTCTCTATTTTGTTCAGAATTCTGGCTTTTGGTACTTTTCTATTAGGATGACTATGAACTTAGATATTACCAGTGTTTTAGAAGGGTTACCAAGTAATTACAACAAATATGGCTTGTTGGCTAACACAGTAAAACTAGCAATAATCATCTTATTAAGCACAGTGTAGAATCTGATAATGGGTGGCAAATGCTAATTTAGTATCTCTAACCATAGGAGGCAAGTCTACAGTTATAATCTCCAATGTAGACCTGGAACTGGGTTTCCTCTTGGTACAGTGATTGTATTCTGTGAAAGAAATTCTCGGTGATGTCTCCTGTGAGTTTTTTTTCCTTATCAATGCAAGGCATTGTTTCTTACTGTCTAGGATTAGAACTGAAGTAACTGAAGTATTTTCCATTCTGCTTCCTGAACAATATTTCTCCTTAGTGTGATCCCTTTTATGTAACTGACAATACCAATGTTCTTCAAATGCATTCTAACATTGCTTAAATAGCATCTCTCCCCAGTGAATTCTTTCATGTACTATAGTTGACAACTGATGTTTGTTAAAAATTTTCCAAACCATTTAACCCTGTTCTTTTGTGTAATAAATATACTGAATATGTTTAAATTTTACTTTGCAGATTTCGCTCGAGTTCTTTAATGATCTTGACAATGACTGCATGTGCCAAATGCTTTTGTACTTCACTTACATAGGATTTCTCTGTAGTGCAAGTACTTTTATGTTCTTGACTATTAGTAGGTCTGCTGAAAGCTTTCCTATATTGTTTGAATGCATACAATTTCTCCTCAATGTGAGTTCATGTGTTTAATAATTATCATATGTGCCTAAAACTTTTCCACATTGCTTGCATTAAAAAGGGTTTCCTGTACTCTGCAGTATGAGTTCTTTTTGTATCTAAAAAAATGGTTAGCATTACAACTTCTTCAACATGGTATGTCCTCATATATATCTATTCCACTGAAATGTGTTTCTTGGAATTGAACAGTTATTTGCACTGAAGCCTTTCACTTCTTCTTAGATACAAAGAGCTTTTCTTCACTATTAAGTTTCTTCACTGAAGATTAAGATTTTCCACATTGCTTGTATTCATAAACATTCTCCACAGGACTTATCTTTGTATGCTCTGAAAGAATTGTGATTCAGTGTACTTTTTTCATGTTTTCGGTAGTTTTACAGATTTTCTTAAAACTCATGATACACACTTAACTGAGTCCAGTGTAAGGTATAATTGGTACATTTCATGACAATGACCAATCAAGGGTTTTTAGGAGCAAGACTTTCAACTGATCTTTTACCAATGGCTTTTACATACACAATATTATCTGGAGTCCAAAATACATTTCTTCATTTTGATACCATAATATATATTGTAACATTTCTTTATGTTTTCATTACTGGGAAAAAAAACTTTTTAAGAACACAATCACATTTTCTAGGTTTTTATTATTTATTTATTAGGAGATTATCTGGATTAATGTACCACAAGAATATCAGATCACTAATTTACTGTCTCAATTACTTTCTTCTTATTGATGGAATAAAATATCCAACACCCCAAATTAAGGAAGATTTATTTAGCTCACAGTTGCTGGAGTTCATAATCAGCTGGGCTCTAAGGAAGAGTGGCACATGGCAGAGGGCAACAGTTCATGTTAGTGGAAATGAGCAATACAGCAAGAGCTGGGCTAACCAAGGGCAAAAGGGAGAAGCAGCAACAGAGAGCAAGCCTCTTTCACTCCCTTATACTGCATCCAGGCTATCTCCCCTAGGGCGGGTGTAGTACTCATGCTCAGAATCTCATCAATGAATCATGAATTAAAATCACAAACTCTGGAAACCTGCTCCATGATTGCATGTGGCTCTAGGGAGACATCTATACACAAACCATAAATTTACTAGTCTCTGAATAACATGTGAAGGTAGGTTTTACCAAAACAGTAGTATTCATTTAACTGTTTGTAATCGACAGTTTTAATATTTGACAATGACCTTCTCAGCAACAATATAGGAAAGTGCACTGTAAGATTTTGGAACATGAATGCACTAAAATTCTTTGAGAGTTATTTGAACAGAATTATTATCAAAATAGTGGCATTCATTTGGAAATTGACTACTTCCACAAAGCTAGTAATTTTACAAATATTGAATATGTATATTAAGTCCCTGACTTAAGAACATTTGAGTTGAAAACATGCACAGATGCAAATGGACCTTACATTAGAAACATCCATAAATGTGAATAAATTGTGCAAGTAGCTCACATGTCTGCTGGACACTGTCATAATTGTGCTGCTGTATGCTAACTGTAAAGTACAATAGTGCACAATAGTAAAGTACAGTGGGAGACTTATTGTTTGCTTGATTTTTTATGTTTTACATATTTGTGTCAAAAGTCTGCAAGAGTCACTTTGTCAGAGTAATGAGTCTAACAATCTTTTCTTGGGCTGGAACTCAATCATAAGTTGGGGAATTATTGTAACAAATTTAAGTACAAACAGCATTCCTTACATAAATTGTTAAGATATCAAAGTGGTTTATAAATAAAAAAAACTTGCTTATATAGATAGGTTTATTTTCCAACCAAAAAATCAAATTCATTATACACACAGATACTCGATGTCTAAGTAAAACTTCATATAATATTTTTATAATCTGCCTTGGAAAATGATCTGCTTATTTTGATACATTAGATAATGAGAATTGGGACATAATATAAGTTCCTATATTTGAAATGTTGAAATAGTTTAAATATTCAATTTGCAGGTTGTAAATACTCAAGCTTTTGATATCTTTGAACAAATTCTGCAAAATTGAAGAAATGTGAATATAGACTAGTTTGTACTTTGGTTTTAGTGTTAGTTCATATACTGAGTTTTAAGAAACATAGTTATATGACTGTAAATTATCTTAGATATCACCTATAATTTTTGTACTCATCCTCAATTTGGTCAAAATCCATTTCTTTTTATGCTATAGAAATAAATATGATAACTTGCTATATTAATTAGATTGCTTTACTGTACCAGTCAGATTCAAGACACAGTGTAAACATGTCTGGAAGTCATCAAAATGTTTTTATATTTCACTAAAGGAAAATGCACTGATGAGCAACAAGCAATGCTCCTCAATTATCTACATGAAAAAAAAGACATCATAAAAGCCACATTCTTACTGGTTTCCCATACCTCATATCATTTGACCTTTGGAGATGGACCAAAGAAAACCTATTCCTCTATGATGTTCACAGACACAACTTCTGAGATCACTGCCTCCTAAATCAGAAGACATTTATATCTAGGAAGAATGAGATTTGCTCTATGAAATACTTAAAATATACTCATTGCCATGGCGGTCCCCCCCATGGGGGCAAGCTGAGATGGTGATTGAGACTGGGTGTGATGGCATGAGCCTGTAATCCCAGCTCATGGGAGGCTGTAAACAGGCAGATTCACTACAAGTCCGATTTAGTAGTGAGACCCTCAATATCCTGTAGACCCTTCCCTAAAATACAAAAAAAGAAAAAAAAAATCTACTCATAAGGTGAAATGTCTGCATGTTCTAAATGTTTAGTTTATGCCTTGCTCTTTAAACACTTAACTCTACATTCATATGCATATCTCACACAATTTCTGAAACAATAGTGGAATAAGAACTCTAGTTCTACTTGTTAGCCTGTTTTCCACATGCACTGTCTCTAAAGCATGGCTCAAAGAGAGAGCTTAGATGATCAGCATTCAAGTAAAACACTGTGGTAGAAAAATATCTAGTGAATTGCTCTGTTCATAAAATTATCTTTGCTCAACTTATATAGAGGATCAATATCTTACTGCTAAGACTGTATTTAGACACCATTTTGGAACTTGCAACAAGTTTTATAAGTTAAAGTTTAAACAAGAAAAAATAATGAAGGGCAATTTAAACTGCTAATAAAGATATTAGCTTTCATCAGAGAATGTCTAAGAGCAATGAACTCAGACTAAGGAAGATACATTATCTTACAGCTCAAAGACATAAAATAGTCACCTGCCACAGAAATAAAAAAAATTTTCTATGGTAGCATAAGGGAGATGGAAGTTGGATATGATCAAAATATATATATGTATTAGACACCAACTTTTTAAAATTAACAAACACTAAAAATAAATGAAAATATTTTAGAAAAATAATCACATCCGAATCTCACCTTAGATTTGGCAGAAATAATCATGAGTATTAATTATAACATGTTTTACAATGCTCAATGACTAGTAAACAAGGTGAGACCTTGCTTAATATATAGAATGAGACTTAAAATCCTTACGGGAGCCAGGTACTAATAGCATGAAAAGGAAAAGGGCTTTTCCTTTGAAGGGCTCACATTTAAATAAAACAATAATTTGATAGCTCTCTTATTGAATATAATGTCAGAAATCATCATCTATTTAATACAGGAGGCTGGACCAAACAGGTACATATACCAAAACATGCACTTTATTCTTCACAGTCCATGTACAATAATTTAGTTACATTGTCATGAGAAACATAAACAAATACCTTGAGAATTCAGTTGACTATCTTTTGGAGGTGAAAAAATTTATTCCCAGAAAAAATCATGAAACCATCAGAATAAAGAGAAATTTCAATCTATGTAAAGCAAGAGGTTAAAAAGACAATAAATATAATTTATTTGTAATACATACAAAAATATGTATATTGAGTAAAAAATCAATAAACACAGGAAAAATGAACAAAACATAAATAACTCAAGACACAACATCAAATAGAAACATGATCCATTATACTGTTTGAGGAAATAGCCAAAGGAAATCAAATTGTGAAAAGGTTATGATTAAGTAGACTTATAAAAATATAAATGTAATACTGCACAGCTATATACAGTATGTCAGAGTAGATCAATATCTTTAGATAAGACTTTAATGCAATATCCAGAAAATATATTGCACCACTGTTCTAGAGAAAATGTGATTCTTTTCACATCTATACAAAATAAACTTGAACAAATTTCAACTTTGTTGCCACCACAATGGACAAGAGTGTCCTTTACCCAAATTCAAACATAAGCACATGTAAAATATAGTGAGACAAAGATACCACACAAAATACATCTCTGTGAAATTTCTATAATATCCACTTATTGAATATTCCAAGGATTCAAAATGGAATGAATACTGGTAGTGAGAATGACACATGGTAAACCTACAAAAAACAGCAAAAGAAGTGACAGTGGTAATTCAAGGGGAAGACAAGAATAAATCAAGTAGAAGCTCACTTGGGTACTCTTAGCCACTGCCCAAGGCTCAGTTATAAGAACTTCTCAGTATTCCTGAGATATTTATATGGTTATTATTAAGTCTCACCAAAAACTTTTCTGAGAATAAAGTTTACTTAAAAGTATTTATGCACTAAAATACCATATGGTAAGAATCTATAGATTTGTACATATTTGTATACTTAACAAGGAAAAAAATCATAGAAATTGTACAGATTAATCACACTAAACAAAATAGGACCATTCAAAACACGAGGGCTTCAGACATCCAGCAAACAGTGGTTTGACACCTTGCTGGATATCAGGAGTGTAGATTATTAACTCAGTTTCCTTGAATGATTCTGTGTTCATATTTGTGAAGATATGACAAAGAATACCAAGACATGCAAACAAACAACCCCATTACTGAGGACTCAAGTAGATTTATGATCTAATGCTCAAATATGGACCAAATATGTTGACAGGTAGGGTGGTGGCCCTGGCCTACCAGGTTATTGAAGTTAGAGTTAGAATTAAATTTTTCATACTGCCTACAAAGAAAGAACTTCTCTCCACTTCATGTCATTTCAGGTCAGTGCAAGTCACTTTATATATTCACAATCAAATTACTTGTTTAATATTTGAGAGTATAAGTGGATGGTTTTCTCTGTAACTTAAACAGCATTTGTTCCCTTTATGATTCATGTATTTGACAATACCTGTGCATGCTTTTTTCTTCATTGCTTACATACCTATGGTTTATAGCCAGTGAATCATTTAATGTCTTTGATGAATACTGTGCACACTGAGAGCTTTCTCACATTCATAGATGTGAGTTATATAGACAGAGTTTCCTTCCAATGTTTTCTTTCATGTTCTTGACAACCTCTCTGTGTTATAAAAGTTTTCCCACATTGTTTACATTCAAAGGATTTGTGCCCAGTGTGAATTCTTTCATGTATTCGACAATATCTCTGTGTTGTAAAAGCTTTTCCACATTGTTTACATACATAGGGTTTTACCCTGCTGTGAGTTCTTTCATGCTTTCGACAACAACCTGGTGTGCTGAAAGCTTTCCCACATTGCTTACATACATAGGGTTTCTCCCCAGTGTGAGTTCTTTCATGAACTTGACAATTACTGTGTGTGCTAAAAGCTTTCCCACATTGCTTACATACAAAAGGTCTCTCCCCAGTGTGAATTCTTTCATGTATTCGACAATGACTGCGAGTGCTAAATGCTTTCCCACATTGCTTACATACATGGGGTTTTACTCCTGTGTGAGTTCTTTCATGTGTACGACAACTACTCAGTGTACTAAAAGCTTTCCCACATTGCTTACAAACATAGAGTTTCTCCCCAGTGTGAGTTCTTTCATGTCTTTGACAATCACTGTGTGTGCTAAAAGCTTTCCCACATTGCTTACATTCATAGGGTTTCTCCCCGATATGTGTTCTTTCATGTATTTGACAATGACTGTGTCTGCTGAAAGCTTTCCCACATTGCTTACATACATAAGGTTTTTCCCCAGTGTGAGTTCTTTCATGTATTTGACAAGCACCGTGTCTGCTGAAAGCTTTCCCACATTGCTTACATACATAGGGTTTCTCTCCAGTGTGTGTTCGTTCATGCATTTGACAATTACCATGCCTGCTAAACGCCTTCCCACATTGCTTACATACATAGGGTTTCTCCCCAGTGTGTGTTCGTTCATGTCTTTGACAATCACTGTGTGTCCTAAAACTTTTGCCACATTGCTTACATACATAAAGTTTCTCTTCACTGTGAGTTCTTTCATGTCTTAGACAATCACTTTGTGTACTGAAAATTTTTCCACATTGCTTACATTCATTGGGTTTTTCCCCAATATGAGTACTTTCATGTATCTGACAATGACTATGTCTGCTGAAACCTTTCCCACATTGCTTACATACATAAGGTTTTTCCCCAGTGTGTGTTCTTTCATGTATTCTACAAGTACCATGTCTGCTGAAACCTTTCCCACACTGTTTACATACATAGGGTTTCTCTCCTGTATGAGTTCGTTCATGTATTTGACAATTACTGTGCCTACTAAATGCTTTCCCACATTGCTTACATACATATGGTTTCTCCCCTGTGTGAATTCTTTCATGTATTCGACAATTACTGTGTGTGCTGAAGGCTTTCCCACATTGCTTACATTCATAGAGTTTCTCCCCAGTGTGAGTTCTTTCGTGTCTTTGACAATCACTGTGTGTGCTGAAGGCTTTCCCACACTGCTTACATTCATAGGGCTTCTCTCCAGTATGAGTGCGTTCATGTCTTTGACAATCACTGTGTGTTCTGAAGGCTTTCCCACATTGCTTACATTCATAGGGTTTCTCTCCAGTGTGAGTGCGTTCATGTCTCTGACAATCACTATGGGTCCTGAAAGCTTTCCCACATTGCTTACAATCATAGGGTTTCTCTCCAGTGTGAGTGCGTTCATGTCTCTGACAATCACTGTGTGTGCTGAAAGCTTTTCCACAGTGCTTACACAAGTAAGGTTTCTCTCCACTGTGAGTTTTTTGATGATTATCAAATGAAGTGCTATCACCAAAGAATTTTCCATCATATTTAGATATATATGTGCTTTTTACAATATGAGCTCTTTCATGTATTTGAATGAAATGGTGTGAATTGAAACTTTTTCCACATTGTGTACATATATAGATATTCACTCCACTGTAATTTCTTTCCCAGTTGTGAACATAGTTAGTTGTAGTGAGGGCTTTCACATCTTGCTCATATAAACAGGTTTTCTCTTCACTGGTAGTTCCTTCAGTGTGGTAAGAATATAATTTTTCCCATTGCTTGTATTCATAAAGTTGCTCTCCAGTGTTTATCTTTGCATGCTTCTGAGATGGCTGGAAATCAGTGTGGGTTTTCCCATATTGGCTACAGCTAGAAGGCTTGTCTTCAAGTCCCTGATATTCATATGATTTGAATCCACTGTTTGGTATAATAGGCACATTGAGTGATGAAAGATCAATTAAGGTATTTCTAGAGCCAAGGCTTTCTTGTGGTATTTTAGCAACTGGTTTTGTGTTCACATTAATATCTGCAGTCTGGAAATTCATTTCTTCATGTTGATAGCACAATTCATAATCATCATATTTTTCTACTTCTTCACTGCTATGAAAGGATTTTAAAAAACATAGTTAAAAGTACCCTTTAATTAATGATTTACTGAGAAAAGATCTGGTATGATGCCCTCTTAAGAATATCTGATCATGAGTTTACTGTGTACTCTAGATGATACTTAGAAACAACTTTTACCAAATATCAGTATTCATTTGGCAATTTATAATTGATATACTTGCAATACATTACACATTTATTTGGAGGAATTGGTAGATGCAGCATGTGTTGTTTTTCATAATCCTTTTTTCTATGACTATTTCTTCTCCCTTTCACTGACACTCTTCACACACTGCAAAATATCTTTTCTATTATCTTTCATTTTACTCTTTAATTCATAATTTAGGTTTCTCATCATAAATATAACACATGATATTCCAATTTCTATCTGAATTATATAACAACATTATTGACTCCAGATCCATCCTGGTTTGTTTGTTTTTTTGCCGGGGGGAATTTATATCATTTCATTCTTTGTTATTTATGCAATCATCTTTTTAGGGCTGGGGATTTAACTCAGGGTTTTAGTGTTGAGTTACATTTCCAGCATTATTTATTTCTCATTTTGAGACAAAGACTCTTCAGTTACTAAGTTTCCTAGGCTGAGCACGAATGCATGATCTTCCTGTGGCAGCATCTTAGAGAGCTAGAGTTCCATGTATGCATCATTGTTACAAAGCTATGCCAGATTTCTTTAATCAGATCATATATGAATGGGTACTTCCTGAGTTTAGCTTTTGTAAGAAGTACTGCTACAAACACATGTATGCATGTATTTCTATAGTATGATTGGTTTTACTTTTGGAAGAATATACCCAGAAGAAGTACAGGTAGATGAAATCAAATTTTTATTTCTATGAGGAACTGAAGTAGACATTTTCATAGATGTTATACTACAATAACATTCCAACACACGTTATGGAAATGTTCCTTCTATATTTGGGAACATCAATGGACTGAATGCTTTGGAGGACTGCTTGAAAATATTATCAAAAGAATAGTATTCATTTGGATTTTGAATTTATACACAAGGATAGCAATTTTCCAACACATTTAAATAAACATGAATGTAGTCATGTGTAAATACAGGTGGTTAAATTTAATATCCCAAATCTGACTCTCAGTCTAAGCCTTTGTTTTAAGGTTTTCATTTTATTTTTTTGTGGTACTGGGGATTGAACTTAGGGCCCTCAGCATGGGAGGGAAGCACTCCATGGCTAAGGTGCAGCCCAAGCCCACATAATTTGTTTTATATATTTCTACAGTCAATGACTAAATGCAATTTCATATGAATTTTTTATAATCTTGATAGGAAATAATTTGTTTATTCCTTTATTTTAGATCATGTCAATTGTGACATGTCAGTATTGCTGAGATTTCAAATATTCAATTATAAGATTGTAGGCACTCCATATATATGGTGAAATATTGTGAGTTTAAAAAAATTGGAACATGGCCATATTTGAATAGTTTTCTTGGTTTTAATGCTTTTGACTCTTGAAAAACATTGTTGTGAGTACAAATTACCTTAGATTTCTCCTGAAATTTTTGTACTCATCTTCAATTTTCTTACTACCCAAGTTTCTTCCTAAAGAATACAAAGTAAAATATGAGTTACTACATTACATAAAAATTCAGAGATTCCAATTAGAATCATAGTACAGTGATCATGGCTCGATGCATCATCATGTGTTTTCATATTCCAATGAAATAAGCCAAACTGATAAGAAGTAATCAGTGCTCTGATGGATAAATGAGAAAATGATAATTGTCCTTACCTAAATCAGCTACATTTCTAAAGGTCTCCCACATCACATCTCTGTAGAGCTTCTTTTGAGATGGATCCAGCAAAGCCCACTCCTCCATAGTGAAGTTTACAGACACATCTTCAAAAGACACTGCCTCCTAAGTATCAGACATATAAATCCAGAAAGAGTGAGACAATATGAAACATCTCACATCTACTTATAAAAAGCTGAAATCAGCCTGATTCCTCTAAATGTTTGCCTCATATTTTGGTTATCAGACACTTAGTCTCCTTTTATATACACATCTCCTCAGGAATTTTGATGGCAGACTATAATTAATTGCTAAAGAAACAGCTGAATGTGAGCACTGCTTCTACTGCTGGTAACCTCAGTTTTATTTCAACCTTGCTTCTAAAGCAGGGTTTGTACAAGAATTCTAGAACAAGATCTCTGTAAAGAAACAAAACAAAAAACAAAACATCATAAATTACTCTTATAGATCAGAGAATATAATTTTCTCCCATGTATTATTTATTGAATTTAACCTTTTCTTCTCTGCTTATAATTAGGAAATATTTTGAAACCTAATCATGGTTTCATAGAAATGTAACTGAACGCTAAAATTCAACAAGCATAATTTGAAATGCTAATGAAAAAGATTATAGCTTGTTTTGGAGAACATCTAAGAACAACATTACAGGGATTGGGGCTTTCTCCCTGGCATGCAGTGCCAGCTCTGCCGCCAGGGCAGGTTGAGACAGTGATTGAGACTGGGCATGGTGGCACACGCCTGTAATCCCAGTGCTTGAGAGGCTGAAAACAGGAGGAACACTACAAGTCTGATCTGTGAAGAAAAAAATAAATAAAATTATATATATATATATATATATAGAGAGAGAGAGAGAGAGAGAGAGAGAACATTAGATTACAGAAAACATAATGTCTTTTAGTTCAATAAAACAAAAGGTGGCATATGCCAGAGAAATGGGTGATGGATATATTTAAAATATAAGTCAAATATGCTCTTTATTCTTCATAGTCCACATGCAATAATTTAGATAAATCTTAAAATAGGAAAGGTAAACTTGGATACTTTGAGAATTCAGTCATATCTTTTCTTTTTTTATCAATTTTTATTGAGAAACAAATAGCAATGGACAGTTTCAAAACTTACTAATAGGACAATTTCAATAATACATTGCATATTGTTGTCTTCGTAGTGGTTATTCATAGTACAAGATGTAAACATGATATTCTGTCGAAACATTATTAGTAAAAATCTTTTTTTCTTCTCATTGAATTAAGAGAAAGTAGCTGGATATCTATCCTAACTATTTTGTATAGACAGATACAAAATGGTCCTTCATTTATATCTCCTTTTTTGTTTAGTTTTGTCAGAGATGGGTATTCCATTGCCATTTCAATATAGCAGATGCATGAATTCAGCAAAATAATCCAATATAGTCTAGTAGTCCATAATAGTAGTGGGTTACCAATGTCAGAAGTTATTGATTTGAGCCCTTTACAGCTCAGCATATTAATATGGCTTAACTTTTTTTTTTTTTTTTGCAGAACCAGGGATTGAACTTTGGCCCTTGTGCTTGCCAGGGAAGCACTTATTCCACTGAGCCATCTCCCTGGACCTTGGCTTTACTTTATTTTTTATGAGCAGAATATATTTATTGAGAGAGAGAAAGCTCCTGTCCCAACAGAGGGACAGGAGGGGGTGCCAAGTGGGTAGTTCCCCGGGAAGCTGTCTCTTCCAGGGACTTTTATAGTGTAAAACCATGTG
>NDGN011487249.1:0-10298 GCA_002564285.1 Tympanoctomys barrerae
TACGTTTCAAAAATAGTACAGAAATAAAGATTTAAGCACAGGAGCTGTGGCAATAAAGCCATTCAATGTGGACATATGAACATAAAAACGGGCCTGGCAGGGACTGGGAGGGAAAGGCCAGAAGACCACCGGTAGGCAGCTGGGACCTTGTCACCCTTTCTAGGGAGGATGCAGCGGCCCAGCCTCAAGAGGAGGAGCAGAGCCCATACACAGCTCACTGGGAGCGGCAGCACTGGCCAGAGGGGCACAAATCACCTCGGCCACGTAGAGCTCGCCTGGCGGGGACTTACCTTTTATTTGTATCCATTTACATTTTTATTATCTTATTTCTGTATTACTTTATAAAGTCAGGCCATGAAATTGCACGTACAGTCTATCACAACTTTAAATATATAATTACCTAGCCATATATATATATATATATATATATATATATCAACAAATATATATTTTTTCTTAAAAGAAAATAAACCCAAATGTTAATACCACTTATTGCTATGTGGTGGATTGACTGTAATTGTAGACTTTGTTGTTGAACACTACACTTGTACAGTAGGTCTATTTCATTTTTACAGCGAGAGAGACATTAATATGATTTTAGCAACTAAACAAGCTTCTAGAATTTTCTCCGTAGGAGGACTGGCCCCAGGCGGCCCGGTACGCTCAGGGAAGACTGCCCAGAGCCAGATGCAGCGACCCAGTAGTCAGGTTCTGGAAGAGCGGCACGGCCCTTGGCCCCAGACCTTGCGCGCTGCTGTGCGTCTCCTAGACCAAGTTTTACTCATTTTTCTTTTAGTGATGTTGGACACAGACCCCAGGGCCTCCCTCATGCTGAGTGAGTGTCCTTCTCTTCTGCATCCCATTATCTTCCTTACTCTTCTTAGCAATTATTTTTCATTTTTATTTTTATTAGTACACATTTGCAATACATAATGACTGCATTCATTGTGGGGAATTACTACACAAACCTCGCACATCGTAACTCTTTTACAACCCTTTACCCCTGCTGTGGATTGTATTGGGAGGTCCCCCCAAAGCCTCATGCAGTCCTACATGGGGCTTGTTTCAGAAGTAGCTAGATCTAGACTGTGTGCTAGGACTAAGGGTGGGTGATAAGTCAATCAGTCCCCTGATTGCTCTGGCAATGCCCTAATCTCGGTAACCTAGACACAAATAAGGGACACAAGAGGCTCGGCTCATCCCCTGCTTGCTTTGCTACCTTCCGCCCACCATGAACTCTTCCACCTCTGCAATGCCTCTTGGCCATGCGGCCCTGCCCTGCAGCCAGCTGATTATGGACTGAAACCTCTACAAACTGGGAGCTAAATAAACTTTCCCTCCCTTAAATTTGGGCATCAGGTAATTTTCCTCAGCACAATGAGAAAAGTAACTGAGACAGAATCTGGTACCAGAGAAATGGGGATGTTGCTGTGACTATACCTAACCATGTGGTTCAGGAGCCCTTGGGAATGGATTGTGGGAAATGTGTGGAAAGTTTCTGAGATGCTGGCTGAAAAAGTACAGCTGGCATGCCCTTGATTGTCCTTGACAGAAGTTATTAGTCAGAACTCAAGACTAGCAGGCTGATAGAAATCCCACCAGGAAAGACCAGTCTTGGGAGGTTTCTTCTGGGAAGAAAGATGGCACTCGTTGCTGGACTCCAGACAATGTGCACTATCTCTTGGCAGAAAGTTTGTCTGGGTGCTGAAGAGATAGCTTGGCAGCACAAGTGCCAAGTTCCATCCCTGGTGCCGCATGCTGTGCCAGCCCCAGAACCCCAGGCACTCTGTACTGGCCCCAAAACTGAGCATAGTGGCATACGCCTGTAATCCTAGCACTGGAGAAACAGGAGGATTCACTATGAGTTGAACTGTATAGCAAAACCCTGTACCAAATAAATAAATGAATATTTGTTTAAATATATGTATTTAAAAAAGGAAGTTTGTCCACATTTTGCTCAGGTCTAAAGACTTCGAGGTTAAGATTAAGGGCAGTGAACTAATCAATCTGGTAAAATGCTCTGGCTTGTGTCTAGAAGTCCCCTCAATGCCTCATGTAGTCATAAGTGGGGGATTTTTAGCCAGATCTATGTTGAGAATCAAGAGCAAAGAGCCCGGCAGGATGATTCAAAATGCTGTGAGTTTGGCCATAAAGGAAGCACTAGTGAACCTGTGGGCCACAAAGATAGAGCGGAGGGGATGGTGACTGCTGAACAGGAAGAGAACAGAAAAGATGGCCTGAGGATATCACGCGAAACGGCAGGACTCCAGCCTTTGCAGCCTCGAGACTGCAAAAGTAAAAGACTTTGCTTTGAGAAGAAAGCCACAGAGCACGGCGCTACAGAATGGCATCATACTAGGGAAGGTTCTCCTCCTAATTTGGGGTTTGTAAGCATCAACTCCTATGGCCAAAAGAGAGGGAAGCCTGGCTGCTGCTCCAGCTGACAGAAGACCTTGGCCGCAGCCACAGGCTGGCTTTAGCTGCATGCAGAATGCCAGAGTTGTGGGGTTAAGAAGGCTTCCACAGACTTCAGAAGAAGGGCTGGGAGGGGAAGCAACGTACTCCGGAGCGGGCAGCGTGTGAGCCGTACGTGGGGAACTGAAGGTGCAGTGGAGCCCCCAGAAGTTTGGAAAAGCCAGAAGCCAGTTTTCCTTCTGAGCAAAACTACAAAGAGGGAGCATTGCTGACCCTAGAGAGAAGCCCTGGGAGCCACGGCCACCAGAAGTGCCACGCTGATGGAGCCACCCAAGCCCTCTGGTGTTTGCATCTTGCCACGGACTGCTTCCATGGTGGATGTGGAAAGTGCAAGAGCTAATGCGCCTGATGTGTGCCCTGCTGGGGCTTGGTTTTGGCTTGCTTCCATTCCTTTATAGTGCCTTATTTGTGTCTTTTAGAATGCAAATGTCTATCTTGTGCCACTGGATGTCAAAGTGGCACTGTCTTTTCAATTGTGCAGGGGCTCACAGCTAAGAGCTTGCCTTCAGTCTCACAGGAGAATTAGAACTTAAGACTCTGCAGGAATGTGCTGAAACTGTTAGAACCTTCGTGATGCTTGGAGAGGGACTAAATGCCTCTTGCATAAAGGGATGCACGTGTGTCTTGGATGAGGGGCAGAGGCAGGATGCTCTGGCTTGTGCCTAGGTGTCCCCTCAATGCCTCATGTAGCCATAGGTGGGGCTTTATCAGAGGTGGCTGTGGATCTGCAGTGTGTGGTGGATTCATGGTATAATGCTAGGATTAAGAGCACGAGGATCAAGGGTGGATGATTAATAAACAGCCCACTGGCTGGCTTGGGAATGCCCTAGTCCTGGTAGCCTGAATACAAGTAAGGGACATAAGGCTTGTCTTGTCCTTTGTCTGCTTTGCCACCTTCTGCCCACCATGAGCTACTTCCCCTCTGCAATGCCTCTTTGCCCTGGAGCCAGCCGATTATGGACTGAAACCTCTACACACTGTGAGCTAAGTCAATCTTTCCTCCCTCAACTTTGGGCATCAGGTATTTTGTCTAAGCAACAAGAAAAGTAACTAAGACAACCCCCTCCCCCTCCTCTCCCTGAACTGCTTGGGTCTCTTCCCATTTATGAAAGGTCCATCTCCCTACTTCCTATTACCTGTCTTTCATTTTTCTCAGTATTTTATTACTACTTATAATTTCTCAAATAACAGAAACTATGCAATATTTAATTTGTTCGCTTCACATTATGGCCTTAAGGTGAATCCATTTTCCCACAAGTGACTTAGTGTAAAAGTCTCCCCAAGAACTGCTGAGGAGCTTGGGTCACAGGAAAGGAGATGACTGTCCTCCTGCTGAAAGGACTCTACACCAGTATCCCAAGGATGCAGATGGCCACCTGTCAATGGGGATGCTTCCAGCAGGTGACTTGAGTTGTTCTCTCTGAAAGCAATTACACAAAAAGTTCAGCTGTTTTTGCAGTCCTCATCCTTAAGGCTATAAACTGTTTTAATTAAGAAGTTGACTATGGAAGAATTTAATTTTCTTAAGATTCTATGTAACTTCCTTTGAGGTCCCCATACAAAGTTGCTTGCTAATGCTACCAGGTACTTCTGGCTGCTTAGATGTCTGAATCAACCAAGAGCTCAGGCACTATTCTGCACAGATGGGGGTCCTGTATCAGATTGAGAGGCCTGGCCCAAGACAGGGAAAGACAAGGTCTTATCGGGTCTCTGGAAAATAACTATACAAGGTACCCAACACTCACTGGGCAGAGTTCTCCAAAATAATATTTGTAAGTTCTTAAATGTCTTATGCTGCTCAAAGGGTGATCAAAAAGCAGGGTCAATTGTTTAAGAAAAAAACAATGATAGGACAAGACACATTGCCATAAACCCTCTTAAAATCCTCCCTGTCACTTCCAACACGCTTCTCTCGACTCTGGCCACTTTCTGAAGCAGTTCTGAAAGTCCTCTTTCAGGGGCATCTTTACGGAGTGTGACCAAAAATACAGTGAATGCTGATGTCCAGTGTCATCCAAAGGAAAGCCAGGCTCATAAAAATATGGTGTGTCCTCACCCATCTTGTTCACCAGACCTGGCCTTGTGTGACTTCCGGCTCTTTCCCAAAGTCAAAATGACCCGGAAAGGAAACCATTTTGAATTAGTTCAGTACATTGAGGCAGCCACGAGAGCAAACTGAAGACACACAGGAATGGAGACTCCAGAGCTGCCTCAGAAAGTGACAGTGGCAGGACCAGTGTTGGGAGTGAGGGGAGTGTTCTGGGGCTTTCATGGCCATGTCTCCCAACTATAGTAAATACATATATTTAAGCCCAACAAACATTTATCACACTGTGTAGCATAGGATAGGTGACTTAAACAACAAAACTGTAGTTTTCTCACAGTTCTGGAGACTGGAAATTCAAGATCAAGGTGCCAGTGCGACAGTATGGCTGAGTCCGCCTCTTGCTAGTTTACCTACAGCCCCTTTATGTGTCCCCAGTCACATGGCAGAAGGAGAGAACAAGTTCTCAAGTATCTCTCTAAGGTCCTGTATCCCATTACAATGGCCCATCACATCTCATCACTTTTAAACCCAAACAGCCCCTAAGGCTCCATCTCTAGACACCCTCACTCACGTGTGCGACTTGGTGGTGCTGTAGATACAACACAATTCAGCCCACAGCACTGGACTTGCTGAGAACAAACAGGGTTAAGGATGGGCAAAACCACACAAGAACCCAACAAAATTTCCATGGCTTTCAGCTTTTCTGTAATTTTTTAAAACTCAGATTTAGCCCTCTCACACAAGAAGTAGATTTAAGAGATTCGTGAAGGTGTGAGACCTCTGGAGAGCAGCTTCATTTGGGCTAATTTACATAAAATGAATAGCATGTAAATTAGATTCATTCAACCCATCATTCTGTAGAAAAGTGGTGTGAAATTTCCTCAGTAACTTCTGAGTCGACAGCATGAGAATGTTTGGAAATAAGACCCTAATGCTGAGCACAGGGACCTCATCCGTTTTCTGAGTTTTTTTCTCCTTCTGATTGAAATTGATCCAGCCACAAGAGAGGTCAGTTCACTTGTTCAGTCATTTGGGTAGGAAACTATAATTGTTTCAATCTAAAATGTTTCCTTCAAAGTCTTATATTCTGGGTGAGGCTTGACTGAAATGAGCAGGTCAGGAGGATGTGACTTGGAAGGATGTATCGTCCTCCCTGGCTCCCCTGTACCTCTCTGCTCCTGGCCACCAAGCACTGAGCAGCACTCCTCTACCACTCCCCTCTGTCATGCCATTATTCTCTTGGAGCCTGTTGGCCATGGACTGAACCTATGAAAACTGTAAGCCAAAATATATCTCTTCTCTCTTTAAACTGTGAGTGTTGGGTATTTTTTTTTCCAGCAACAAGAAAGTGACTAAGACAGCGGCACTTAGCACATCAAATATGCTCTGGTCCACAGATGGTGCTGGAGCAGAATCACAGCCCATGTCCTCAAAAAGCTTACAAAACAGCTAGGATAAGAGTCCCAGATATTAAAGAATATGTGGGCCAAGCAGCGGCCTCGAATGGTGCAAATTCAGAGAGGCTCCAGCGGGGTCCAAGGCAATCACCTGGCCAAGTGGCAAGGGGGCGGGGCACAGAGCTCCCAATGCAGACCAGACCCTGGAGCCACGGGGGCAGCAGGCAGAATGTCACAAGCATGCCACAGTCACCCTGACCACCAGGAAGAGGATGCAGAATGCAAGAGAACAGCCACCTGCAGACATCTGCTGGTGAGACAAGGATGCCAGCTACCACAGACACAAAGGCAGGGCCAGAGAAGTGAGCATTATGTAAGAAGGTGAGGCACAAAGACATCTCACAAGGCCCGCCACTTACTGCCTGTCTCCTACAAGGACCCAGGGAGGGGGCAGAAGCTGCAAAAGAAACAAGGCCTTTGCACAGGATCAGGATACATGAGAAAATTTAAAAAACTCTGCAGGACACAAGCACACTGCACTCACTGGCTCTCATGTTCTCCCAGCAGCAAGCTCCATGTCAGGCTTTCCCGTAGCCAGCAGGGTGTGCTAAACGCATGCATGCATGCAGGCACAAGTGAATGAATGATGAGTGAATGAGCAGCCTATCATGACCAAGAGAAAGTAAGACCATTCCATGGGAGACCTGGGGCAAAACACAGCCCTGAGGACAGAGGGGACAGAAAAAGGAAAACTCAGAAGCAGGAGCTTTCATGGAGACGTAATGATGCTGGAGGTCTCTCCAGAGATCATGCCCATCTGGCAAGAAAATATCAAAAGAAAATTCCTGGGAATAGTCATGCATGGAATAGCAAACATTTTAGCAGACTTCTTGTATGCCAGGGGATGCTGCACGATGTTAAACATCTCATTTAGCCCGTGTGAGGTGTAATTAGTAATATCTCTTTTTTATAGATGAGCCGCAAGAAGAAGCACAGGCTCGTGAAATAACTGGGTCAGATTCACAGTTAGCAAGTGACAGAGCAGCAAATCCAGCCCAAGCAGCTGGGCTCTGGAAGTAACATCTGAGAGTACCTGTATGTCCTTCCACTTTTACTTTCATCTCTTGGAGACAGCAACAGACAGACAGACAGACAGACAGACAGACAGACAGACAGACAGACAATATTCCAGGCTCTTCCTGAGCTGGACAGAGCTATGACAGCAATGAAATGCATTGGTACCACAAATGAGCCCTGAACTTCGGGCCAGTGCCATCTTTCTGAAACTGCTGTTCAGCAGGGCCTTTGCTCTTCAAAACACACATAAGTATATCTGAAAATAAGTACTGTGGAGGCCAGCGTTGGTGCTCACACATGTACCTGAGGAATTTAAGAAGTGGCCTTTTCCTCCAAGAAAGCACAAGGCCAGGAAGATGCTCCTGCAGTGTAGAAACATCTTTCTACCTCATTCCAGAAAGAATGGCCAACAAGAGTTCAAAACAAATGGCTGGTGAGGCTGTGAGGGGAAAAGAAACCCTTCTGCACTTTGGCGGAAATGTAAACTATGGAAATCAACGTGGAGATTCCTCAAAAAACTAAAGTACTTAACCCAGCTATTCCCATTCTAGGTTTCTCCCCAAAAGAGATAAATACAGGGCACTGCAGTGATGCACACGCACCCGTGTTTATAGCAGCACAACTCACAACAGCCAGGTCTTGGGAGCAGCCTCCATGCCCATCAGAGATGAACAGATAAAGCCTCACAAGCTCCCCTGTGAGTACTACTCAACCATAAAAAGGGATAAATTTGAGCCATTTGTAGGGAAATGGATGCACCCTGAGGCCGTAATGTTAAGTGAAATAAATCAGACGCACCCGTGACTTAAATAGCACAGTCTCTCTTCTGTGAGAAACTCAAGGTAAAATAAATAAAGAACAAAATAAAAAAATCAATAAGAACCAGAGAGATAGACACTTTGCAGATGGGAGGGTGATATAGCAATGGGGTGGGGGGAGAGGAAAGGGAAAGGAGAAGGACGAAGGTCGGGTGTGCGCACCATCCCCAAAAGATGGACGTGTTCATTGCGAATGGCGAGCACGTACCCAAAACAAAAGAAGACGCAAGTTTAGCCAATGCCAAAGCCTTGTCAGAAGAGAACAGTGCGGGCAGCACTCACGGGGCTCTCAGGGGGCCTGAGGAAGGTCGTGGCACCGTGACTAGGGCAGGAGCCACCTTCAGGAGCCCTCAGCCAGGGCACAGAGGGAGGGGATGAATCAGAAGCCGCAGGCAGGGAAGGGCACCAGGCGCTCAGCAAACATGCCCACAGGTCCCCGCTGCCTGCTGGCTCCTCCTGTCCCCTGCCAGCCAGGAGACAGCACTGGATCACGTCCCACACCCTGCTCCAAGCCAAAGAGGTACAAAGCCAGCTTAATTTAGTCATCTTCTCCCCACTCTCACCCCAGACGACCTTCATCACCAGCCCTGCGAGAGAAGCTTTGTCTCTGCTTCTTACTCCAAGGCCTCTCAGGGACAGGGCTCCAGACTGGAGGAACAAGGGACAAGCAGAGGCCAGCCCAGTGGCTGTCAGAGCTCAAGCTTAGAATCGCCAAGGGACACCTGCAATGCTCTGCCGTGTCACCTTGGCCACCAGCCTCCTCAATGATGCCGTCACCGCACCACCCTTGTTATTCTCAGACCCCGGCTGGCCCCAGCTCTTCAAAGACTCACTCGGAGCCAGGGGCGGTGGCCCAGGCCTGTAATCCCAGCACTGCGGGATGCTGAGGCAGGAGGATCATAAATTGGAGCCCAGCCCAAGCAATTTAGCAACTTAGTGAAACTTTGTATCAAAATAAGAAATAAAAAAGGTCTGGGGATGTAGCTCAGTGTGAAGGCTATGAATCCCTACTACTGAAACATAAAAAATAAAAATAAAGAGCATAACAACTTGAAAGCACCAGAACATCCAAAGAAATAGTGACCATGGAGGATCATAAATATTTCCCAGTGAGAAATCATTGGTAATTTACAAAGACAAAAATGAGGTGACATTTGCCTTATCAAAAATGTTAAAGTTACTATAAACCACAGTGGTTCTGGAAAAGAATGGACAGAATGAAGGAATGCGAACAAAAGACTGAAATGTCTTCCCAGCAATACGCACTTGGTACATAACAAAAAAACAGCTTTTCTAAATCAGTGGATGGATCATACCACAATATTGGAAAAACCGAAAACTGCTGGGGAAAAATAGCAACTTGGTTAGATCCCTATTTCCTATCATAAACTTAATTCCAGGTGGATTAAAAATTAGTGATGAGAGTATTTATTAGACTTCTGGCTAAAATTGGCAAATCAACCTCCTTCATATCTCTGCCACTCCAAACATTGCTGGAATAAGAATGATGGACTGGGAGGCAGAGTAGATTGAGAGAGAGGGTGTTTCAAAGGAGATGGGAAAGTCACCTGCAGAGGCAATGGTGACCGCAGTGTGTGACAAGTCATGTGTCTCTATGAGGCAGGAGCCCGCACAACGGGATGAAGACCTAGAGAGGCACACACTGGGACATGGGAGTGGCCAGCACCACGGGAGGCTGGGGCAGGGCAGACTGGGCTCTGCGCTTCCCCCACAAGGCCAGCACGCTGATCCTGTGTGCTGTGCCCGGGTGCCTGCACATCAGCCCTCGCAGAAATGACGGAGAGGGCACACTGAGCCTTCAGGGGTGGGAGAGGGGTCTGCTGAGGACAGGGGTTGGGAAGCAGCATATGCATGGGTGGAAGGGCTCTCAGCCACCCTTCCGAGGTCTGATCCCACCTGACCCCCTCAGCTAAGCATATGCATGACTCCTGCCAGCTCCAGACAGCAAATGATGACCATTCTGTGTAATAAGTCACTCGCTGTTATTCACTTGTTAAGTTATATGCAATGCATTGGGGAGATAGCTCGGGGGTCTAAATGCCTGCCTGGCAAATGCAAGGACCCGGGTTTGATTCCCAGTATGGCATGCCATGCTGGCCCCAGAACCTCAGGCACACTATGCTGGCTACCAAAACCAGACATGGTGACACACCCCTATAATCCCAGCTCTGGGGAGGCTGAGACAGGAGGATCACTATGAGTCTAAGCTGCATAGAGAGAACCTGTACCAAATAAAGACAGAAAGAAAAGATTAAAAAGAAAAGAAATTAAAGCACGGACTTTTAAAAATGTCTTAAAAAGAAAATAAAGGCAGATATTTTATGTGATTTTGGGAGTGAGGAAGAATTTTCTAGGAATGGCTCCAAAATTTAAATATTTAAAAGAAAAGGGTAAAATATTCATTGTGGGATTGTTTTCCAAACACTAAATTAAAAATAATACAAAAGAAATAAAAGGATAAAG
>NDGN011487250.1:0-13157 GCA_002564285.1 Tympanoctomys barrerae
GGCCTAGGAAGCTGGCTCTTGAGTTAGCATGACCATGTGCTTCCCCCATCCACTGCACAAACTGTGGGGCCCGAACCCTCTCTGTCCCCTACTACCATGGACAGCACCCCTTACAAAGTGGGTGCCTCACAGAAGTCCAGATCTAGCTCATTTTTAAAAATCCATATTACATAGATGGCAGAGAAGAGAGTAACTTTCTCACTCTGAACGTGTGTGTAATTACATATTTTGGCCGCGTGCTGGGCCCAGGATAAATCTGTATGGTAATGCAGGCCAGAGGCTTACGATATAGGCACACATGCTAATTTTTAAACCACAAAATCGAGGCTGTTTTTCATTTTCATTTCCAACAACACTGGCAGAGATTAGGTCCTATTAAGCACCATGGGGTCTGTCCTCCCTCTGGCCACCTGTGGGGATCTTCATGGTTTTCATGGCCTTGTTGGGCCTGGTGCCGAGGCAGACACATCCTTCCTAATTGTAGGGCAGAGTTCTGCCCAGGAGGAGGTGCCCAGGATGGCAGACCGAGGCTGTTTCCTCTTGCCACCTCACCCTGGCTGGAGCTAGGTCTCACTCCTGCCTGGAAGGGAGAGCTCAGAGCCCATGGTGCTTGTGGGGAACTGAGCTCCAGGATATGCCTGTCCTCCTGGAATGTAAAAGTGTGTGCACTGCTCTCCCCAAAGCCCTGGGATATCTGTACGCCATTAAGTCCTAACCCAGCCCAAGTGACCTTGAGCAAGTCATGTGGCAGAACTCCTCATGGGAGCCCCTCTCCCTTCTTGATCCATTTCCTATCTGGCAAGTCCGTAACAGTGTCAACTAACCTACCTAGACTTTTCCTTCTAGTTCTAACATTTTGCATTTGAGCTTCTTGTCCCTTGCTAAAGGCCCAATAGAGTAGTGCTGGCAGCAGTTAACCTTGAACACACACACACACACACACACACACACACAATGAATAAAGCTGTAAATGTCCATTATTTCATTTGATCTTTCCCCTCTGCATCCCAGCATAGCAGAAGGTTAAATAACAAATGGCATCTTGATCACTCACTGGCTGGATGATCAGTTTTCTCGTCTGAGATATGCAGTCTGCCCTTTGATGAGAAGGTATTCATCCAGGTCGAACAGACTGCTACGAAGTACTGAGGATACTCAGCACAATCCTGTGCACATGGTTGTGCTCGTGATCATTACAGATAAGGAGATGGAGGTCCACAAGAGATAAGTAACTCAGTACCACACTGAACAGACTGGCCTCCAGTGCCGCCGCCAAATCTCTCTAGTAGATGCCTTGCCCATTTATCTCTTCCCAGGCAAAAGCTTTCTTCTCATCCAGAGCCAGACCCTCTGATTCATTTTCTCCCCATTGCTGGGCACTGAGCAAAAGTGGCAGCAGAGAGATACTGAGATAAACAAAAAGGTCTAAAGGGCCCCCGAATGGGATGTAGACTGACTGCCACCCTCAAGCATGACTTTCAGGGGCACTTAGGCAAAAGGGGCCCAATTCCTGCTCCACCAGTGGCTGGGTCCAGCAGACCCTGTGCTTGTCTGAGGGGAGCAGAGGAGGACTGGGAGGGCCGGGAGGAGGAGCTGAGCCCGGCCCCCTTCCATTCTCCTCCATCTGCACCCAGAAGCAGCCAAGCGTGGGGCCAGCCACCCCTCCCACTCCCGCCCCCGTGCATTCTCCCCTCCTGGGCAGTGACTGCCTCTTTTCTGGGGTGGGGGGACCCTGGTCTGTGCTCAATTTCATGCCACTTAATTCCCAAGTCAGCCCGTGAAAATGGCAACAAATAGGCCCCAACTGCCCAAATGTCCCATCCCTTCCTGGATGGACGCCTCTCTCACTGCCCCTTCTTCCGTCTGACAGTCCCTCACCATCCCAAGGCAGAGACAGCCATCACAGGGGCAGAGTGCTCAGGGCCTTGCTGCCGACTTAGCCCTGCTGGGGCTCTCCCCTAACCCTCATGTGCATCCCCTATCTGACCAAGCCAAGCTTCAATATGGGTCACTGCTTGAACCTAAAGGTGTCCTTCCAGCACATGGTCACGGCTGGGAACTGTATCAGTTTGAATTTTAATGTTACCGTGTAATGCTTACTTTCTTTTTAGAGCAATTTATTTTTCAAATAGGTAGCACATTCACAATTGGAATTTCAAAAAGCATAAGAGGCAGAATTAAATAATTTCTTTTCTTGTTTTCATCCCCAGACTCTTGGGTTTTCTGCCAGAGATCTTGCTTTTAAAACTAAATACATCTCGTCTTTCCTACTTGTTTGTACGCTAGACATGTGGGTCTGCACCTACTTACCCAGATAGCCTGCTCCACCTTCCCCATGGAGGCTGCTTAAACTTCTCCTCACTCCTCTCTTTCCACCTGCCCACCCCATAAGGGTTTTAAAATCTGACAGAGCGGTGGCATCCAAGTCCTACCCATGCCAACTGCTCTCTGAATGACCTTTTCATTTTCCCCTTGAGCCTCAATCTCCAACTCAGTAAAATGGGGAGACGGGTGTACATCTGTTTCACGAGGCCACTGGGGGTAAGCGAGTACTGAGGTGTGGATGTCAAGTGCCCGGAGGAATGTGACTGCGGATTCCTCTTCCCCCGTCTTCAGTTCTTTATCTGCTGACTACCCGCTGGTCCCTCAAGCTCTGCTTCAGTGTCACCCTCTCCCCAAGCCTCCCTGCTGAAGGAATCAGGTGTCTTCTTTGTGTCTTGAGTGCATCGAGCCAGCCTCGAGAGGTGTCACTGTTGTTGGTACTGCACGATGTTGTAGTCTTCTTCCCTACAGAGGGGCAAGCAATTTTAGAGGCTCTGATGAGGCAGGACCTGGAATGTGAGGGTGAGAATATTTGCAGCCTTTCTCTCCTCCTGTGTTCGCGCACCTGGGCTGTCATGGAGTTACAGAAGAAACTTTGTTGAAGAGAGAGCATAAAGTTGTAGTGGCAAAAGTTGGGACAGAACAGAATCGATCCTGGGGTGTGGAGGCAGGACCACAGAGCTGGAACTTAAGGAAAGAGAAAAGGAAAAGGGATAAGGAAGAGGGGAACTTGGTGCTCTGTATGAGATGTGGGGAGAGGGAGGACGGGGGAGGATTTTGAGAGAGATTTGCTGTTGGTTGTGTATGGGGGGTGATTTCTTTTCTCACCTTGCCACTTGCTCAAGAGTTGGGCCAAGGCTTCATGGCCAAATCAATACAAGGAAGCTAGTAGGGTTTTCTGGGATGTGGTCCAGGATGTGATTGGTCTTACATTATAGGTCCTGGGCCCCACACATTCGGCAGATGTGCAGAATGATGTGGAGAGGAGAAGGGGGAAGGCACACAGCATGGCTCCTGTCTTCCTGCCCTGGCAGCCCACGTGGTGCAGGAATTTATGTGTTTGTAGCAACATACTTCCCTGGAAGCCTCAGTTTTTAATGCATAAACTCCTTGTCTCCTGCTTCCCTAAATGTGTGGCTACATAAAGGTGTAAGAGCTGTAGCTGGCACCTAGAAAGCGCTCCCTCTCTCTGGCTCTAGCACAGACCAGAGGGGATGGGTATGGGGTGCATTTCTCTGTCAGCCTTTCTCCTTGTGCTCCCAAGAAAAAATCATCAGGAAGCATCTAAGCCAGAGACCTCAAGATAAATATTTCTTCTTCTTATGCCTACCAGTAAGTTTGTAAAGTGAAATCACTGTAAGGTCTTTATTTTAATTTCAATTAACAATTATTTATGATCAGCATGCAGGAATACAACTAAATTAGGTATATTGACCCACCCCGCGTCCTGCAACCTTGATAAATTTAATAGTTCTCAGATTTTTTTTTTAAAGCTGATCCAGGGTTGGAGAGATAGCTCAGTGTTTTAAGCACCCGCCTGGCAGCTTAAGGTCCTGAGTTTGACTTCCAGTACCTCAAAAAATAAAACAAAATTAAATTAAATAAAAAAGCTGATCCATAGGGCTTTCTATGAAGGTGATTGTGAATAAAGAGGTTTTCTTTTTCCAATCTATACATCTTTCATTCTTTTTCTTGTCCTATTTCACAGACCAGAATTGTGGATTAGGAGTGGTGAGAGCAGATATCCTTGCTTTGGTCCTGACCTTAGAGGAAAATTGTCTCTATTCTACAGCTGTGAAGATTGAACATCACAAAGATGTGGTGGCTTCAACAAGCCCAAGGGACCCCAGTCCTACAGGTACAGACCCAAGCTCAGGACTCAGAGCTGCCTGCTCTGGCACCAGGATTCTCACCACTGCCTCAAGCTCTGCCACCCAGAAGTGGAGAGTCATGTTAATTTCCTCTTTGAAGACCCCACTTCTCTGCCCAGGTCCACATACATAGATGTTACCCGGTACAAACTTGCTGTCTCCCTCGAGGTGGTGGAGGCATCAGCTGCAGCATGATGTGTGGGTAACCTGCCTCTGTGGGGTGCACAGTGAGGCTGGGGTGGAGGACTTCCCGTCCACCCTGGAGCCTCACTTCAGAATGAACATTCCCTTAGGTCTAGAGAAGACAGTGTGACCTTGGGCAAGTTATTATGTAGCCTCCCTGTTCCCCAGCCTGATCATGTGTAAAACAGGGGTAACTGTGTTTCTTTCTCATGAACTCTTCAGTCATATGACATGAGTTAATACGGGTGAGTCAGCCAGATTTGGTGGTTCATGATTGTTGTCTCAGTGCTCTGGGAGGCTGAGGCAGGAGGATTGCCAGTTTAAGCCCAGCCTGGAAAATTGAATGAGATCCTATCTTAACATAAAAAATAAAAAAGTGCTGAGGATGTAGCTCAGTGCAAAGGCCCTGAGCTCAATCTCTAGCACTGGAAAAAAAAAAAATACTGGCGAGTGCTCCATGGTAAGGGTAGATGACTAGGATATTTGTTGCATTATAGGGTTATTGGGGAAATGACTAGAAGCTACCAGGGATTGTTCCTCCTTCCTTTGGGAAAACACACACTTGCACATGCACATGCACGTGCGTGCATGCACACACACAAACACACACACACACACACACACACTTGCTTCAAGCAGCTATAACTATTTCTAGAGAGAGCTGTGTCACTCTCAAGTGGCCGAATTCCTTAATCTGTCTGAGCCTCGATTTCTTCAGATGAAAAATGGCACAGAGAGCTCTAGCACACACTGCAGAGACAGAGACAGGCAGATCCAATCCGACTAGGCAAAGCACAATCAGCACTCAAGCATGGTAAAAATCACCACAACTTCTGAATGTCTGCTCTCGCCAGTGCAAGCGAGGCGGCTCAATCTTTGTGCTCTTGCTAAGCCTCAGCACCAGGAGGTAGATGGGCTGTGCCGGTTCTACACAGGGGAACCAAGCCCCAGAGGTCAAATGACAGAAGGGCTGTCGGCCCAGATTGAACCCAGGTAGGTCCGTCTCCAAAGTCGGTTCTTCTGGGAGCTGGGGGCCTGAGCTGCAGCATCTGGGTACAGGTGCCGTCCTGGCCCTCCCCTGGGCGAGAGGCTGCCCTCCCGTCACTCGCTTGTCCAGCCAAATGCGGGCGGGCGGCAGGCAGCTTTGGTGCACGAGGCAGATGGGACCTTCACAAAAGCGCCTGCACCTCTCCAAGCTGGTCCCCCCCACACGCCTGATTACCCCCCAATACCCAAGTTACCATTGATACAGTGGTGCCGGGTGATTCAATTAGTGCAGCCGGCATGAAGGCAGCAGCACAAAGAGCAGGGGTAGTTAGAAACTCATTTTCTTTTGATTATTATAGCATCTCACACGTGGAAGCAGAAAATTATAGGCTCATGTGTCTTTGCTTAATATCCTCTGGGGCCAGATTTGTCGTCATGTTGAAGTTAGCTGTCAGCATTGACAAAATCATGTGGAGTTGATGGATTTACAGTGCCAGGGCCCAGCCAAGCTGGAGAGGTGCAGACCCACATGGGTCCGAGGGTCTAGAGAGAGGCACCCAGACACACACACACACACACACACACACACACACACACACAATGTACCCTGCACAAGCTTGCAGTGTTTTGGGCAGCTGCACACTCTCCTCACACACTGAAACAACCCTTCCAGACCTGAGAGATGCACACCTCCCGTGTGCACACTCTGCACACTGCCACTGCCCCACACCAACGCACACACTCCACACGCTGCTACGCTCTCACCCAGTCTCACAGAAAATAGTCATCTGCCCATACTGACACAGTCTGCCTAAACATACGCACACACACACACACACACACACACACACACAACCTCATCACATACCTCATACCACATATAGAGATGAGCAGATGTGCAAGGGGAAGTGTGTGGAGATACTCGCCCTCCATGCTGCTAATGTACATTCACACACCAACTACACACATAGGACTCACATGCATCACACTGGCACCCACCACACAGATGCGTGCACACACACACAGTGCATACTCCTCCCACTCAGACACTCATCCTCCACACTAATGCATACTAACTAGACATGCCGACTGGCTCAAACACACACCCTATGCTGATAGACTCCCATCAAGATGCACACAAACAGACACAGCTCCTGATGCACACACACACACACACACACACTCATGCACACATTACACATGGACAGTCATGTATGCAAAGTCACAAGGTCACAACAGGCACAAAGTCACAATGGTGCCCACACCCAGTACCAAACAAGTGCAGAGTGCTGGCACACACATGGGCACAGACAGAAGAGAGTCACAGGCATGAGGAACAGCCATTTGTACAGACATGCATGCACTGACGGAGCAGGCAGTTTCTGCCTTCTGCCATGTAGACCCATTCCCCTTTTCTTTCTCTTCTCTCTTGTACCCCCGATTGCTCCGGCTGGGTGGGGACCTCCTGGAGAGTGAAGTGGAAATAGAAAAATAGGTAAGGTGAGGCCTGGGTCCCCACTTTTGAGTGCCTAGTCCCTCCCAGCTCCAGGTCAGCTTGTTACAGTGACTGGCAGCCAAGTGGGGCCGGGGTGGAGGTGGCTGTGAGGGCAGGTTGCCCATTCACAAAGGCAGATGGAAGTGGGAAGGGATTTGGTCTTCGTGGAGCACCGTTACCATCTCCATTCTACAGAGCAGGACCCTGAGGTCTGCTGATGGTTAGCTCAGTTCTGCAACGATGATACAGAGGATGCTTTGACCTCTGTAAAAGGAGCCCTTCTGGGTAGTGTGCACAGGCTGGTGAATGGGGCAGCGCTGGATATCAGCCCCATTTGGCTGTGTATGCAGGGTATAAGCTTACCCAGCAGCCAGGACACAGGATGGTTCTCTGAAGGGACTTCCTGGGAGAGGAAAGAAAGGCCACAAGGTCCATGCCCACAGCTTTCCCTTTATGGAGGGGAGCATGAGGACCACAGGGCCCCCCTTCCCACAGCCTGCCCACAGCCAATGGGGCACCTATAATGGGAGAAATGCCAGCTTCAGCCCATATCCCCAGGGGCTCCTGCCTTGGGCAGAGGGGTCTGTGTTGTCTATCTAGTGGGAATGGCTTTGTTCAGACAGGTCGGAGTCCAGATCAGTGAGTCTCTTAGGAAGCACTGGCTTGGTTTTGGTATTGAATCTGGGCCTGTGGTAACCTGGGTAAGGCCCAGGTACTCTGGACCTCTGGGGCTACAGTAAAGAATTAGGTCCTGGAATCTGGGGAGCCTTGGCTCAACCAGCTCCAGCTCTTCAGGGGAGCAAAATCTACCTGGTCTAAACTGTGAGGCACTTGCTTTAGACCCTTTGAAGTTGGTCTTATCACCCCTATGGTTAAGGAGTAGCCTGTCATACACTCTGAGGGGTTAATGGCCTGCTCAAGATGTCACAGCTGACACAAGCCAGGAACTGAACTTGGGGCTGTTGGACCTCTAAGCCTTGCTCAGCCTCCTGTGCCATGGAGGCTTGCCTATCTCAGGTGTAGCAGGCAGGGTGGGATCCCTTAGCTCAGTCACACTGTGGGGCCTGGGCCCAGCCTCTAACCTCCTTGGGTAAGGTCTTCTCTAGGTCCCTGCCCTGGAGGGTGAAAGGTGAGGTGATACCCAGAAGGAAAAGAGCATAACTTTAGGGGCAGAACAAGCTAGGTTCAGATCCTGCCTACATCTTGGGCAAATCAGTTTGCCTCTTGAACCCACTTTCCTCATCTGTCAAACTGAGATGATGATCTTTCACTGGGGGAGGGGGCTGGAGAGGACAGAAATGGGGGTTTGGTACACAATGGGTGTTTAATACACAAGAGCTGATTTCAGTAGTTTTGTCGCAGCTTTTCATTTTGGGTGACTGCCTGTTCTCTGCTTTTCCTTTTGTCTTCCATGACCCGTTTTTGCTCTGGCCCAGATCTGTGCCTGAAGGTCTTGGCACTCCTGGGGACTTAAAATAGACATCGCAGAGGTGGGGGTCTTAAGCTTGCCTGCACACTAGAGTCATTTTCTTAATATTCCAAGCATCCAGACACTTCTCCAGAAACTGACTTAATTGTTCTGAGCTGGCCCCACCATCGTCCCCAAGTGACTATTGTGTCTCCTGAAGGGCTGAGAACTGATAACTGCTTGTGGCCCTGCAAGTTGTGGCCTGGGATCAGCAGCCAGCGCCTCACCTGGGAGCCTTACACAGCCCTTGCCCAGACCTGAGACAGCAGAGCCTGCAGAACCCACCCTTCAGTTCTGGGGGGCCATGGTGGGAGGCATGCTCGCCTTGGAGAAGGGCCAGCAGGCCTAGGGAGTTTCTGCAGACACAGAAGGACCAAGGCCCTTGGTAGGGCCTCACTCAAGTGTCCTCTTCTCCAGGGCAGGGCATCAGGAGCAGGTGCCTCTGACCAACTTCTCTGGGTGGGTTTCCAGATCACCTCTGCTCACTGCCCACCCCTAATCTCAGCCTGGTCTTGGAGATATGCTAATCAGCATGGGAGTCCACCCTCTCGCATAATTATCATATACCAGCCGCTCCTCATCACGGGATAATTTTCTCATCTGCATAATCGTATTTGACTTCCTTATGGATATGAAAGCCCCCTTACCTTGGGCAAGTTAATCTTCATTGATTGAATATCAAATTCATCTGGATTCGGGAGAAGAGGCTTTTCCTGCGCAGCAGCGGAACACTCGAGGCTGCGCTGGTGCCCTGCTCAGCTGGGGGTTGGGAGCTTCAGCTCTGTCCCTGTCTGCTCTGCTGAGAACCCTTTCCTTCCCACCCACACGCCCTGTGACTGCATCTCCTCACTTCCACTGCTTCTGTCTGTTGCTCTTTCTCTGTTTTGTCTTTTGGGCTCTGTTAGTTCCTTAGCATTTCAGTGTTTTAGGTCTGGCTCTTCCCTACACCTGGTTTTGCCTTCATTTCCTTTTTTAAAAAAAATGTATTTGGTACAGGGTCTCACTATGCAGCTTGGACTCACAGTGATACTCCTGTTTTCAGCCTCCCCAGTGCTGGGGTAACAGGTGTGGGCCACCATGCTGGTCTTGGTGGCCAGCTCAGTGCACCTGGGAGCAGGGCCGGCACAGCATGTGGTGCTGGAGACAGAACCCAGGTCCCTGCACTTGTCTAAGCAGGCTCTTAGTCTGCTGAGCTATCTCACCAGCCTTCATTTCCTTTACTTCTTGATTTCTTCCATTCCCTGCTCTCCATTCCTCTCCTCCTTACCTCAATAGGTCCCAGACTCTTCCTTTGACACCTCAAGTGTCTGCCATATACACCTTTACATCTTGGTAGACAACCCCCAGTCCCCCAAATCTCAACTATATATCTACACATCTCCAATATAGACCAAAGCTGTGGAGTTCTTGAGAACACAGAGGACTCCTGGGGTGGAAGTGGATGAGGAATGAGGAGGCCAGGATTCTTGCTTTGCTTCCCAGGCCCTGGCTGGGAAGCCCATTCTCAGGTTAGGAAATATCATGTCCAGTAGGGGGTGTTCCAAGTTTTGACAATAATTTCTCCATTCTACCCAGAAGACTTCAGCAAGACCCACAGTCAGGCTGGGGTCAGGATTTGAACATAGCCCTATCCAGGCCCAGAGCTGTCTCCTGAGTATTGAGAAGAGGCTGAGGCCAGGCCTTCTGCTCCCAGGGAGCCTATCAAGTGAATAAACCAGTGTGAGTCTAGAGCCTATCACTGTTCCCCAACTTTCTCCTCAGGAATCAGCCCCAAGGGATCCTGAGGGCTCAGACTGCAGAGGAGTTTGAGGGACATTGGACAAGAAGAGGACACAGGAATGTTCTCCCTCTGGGTCTTGGGACTTGTATCACCTTTTCTCTGAAAGATAGGAAATAGTCTCATCTCTGTGGAGGGATTTATGCCAGAGGTCAAGCCCCACAGAGCTTCCGGTTGTTTGCTAGTCTACCCATTTCTTCACTGAGACTTTCTATGTTGTAAGCTTTGTAAGAACCTTTAATGATACAGACATTGATGGGGCACAAGCTCAACACGGGGGGACCCTAGTCTGATCAGAGAATCGTATATAGGAACAAGTAATTACGAAGCACTCTGATAAATGTGGTTGCTAGGGTTTCTGAGGGTATAACTCTCTCTGAGACTACAGAAAGTCAAGGAAGATTTCAGTGAGTAGGTAGTCGGTGAAATGGGTCTTGAAGAATGACTAGGACTTATCTAAACAGAAGAAAAGCAGCATGTATAAACAGCCCCACGTATGAAGAACATGCTGTGCTGAGGAATAATGAAATTCTGTCACTATGCAAATATTCTTGCTAAAAGTGGGGACAGTGTTGAGAGATGGCATTGGAAAGATAGGAGAACCAGGAATTTGCAGGTAAAGGGACTCATTTAGAAGTAGGAGCCAGGGTCAGGATATGATCCGGGCACGTTTCTTGACTTGTAAATTAGATGGCTGTCTTCTTGCTGTATTCTCACAGGGTGGTGAGGGGGAGACTGAGAGTTGTTTTTCTGCTTACCCCTGGGCCTTTGTCCTGAGCCATATCCCCAACCCTTTTTATTATTATTATTTTTTTTAGAGTCTCACTAAGTTGTTAAGTTGCAGAGCTTGGGCTCAAACTTGCAATCCTCCTCCCACTGTTCTGGGGTTACAGGTTTGCACCACCATGTATGGCTGAAGTTTCCTCTTTCTACATAGATAGTAATCCCATTTGGTTCTGAAGACCCACCTCCTGATACCATCTCATTGAGCTAGGGGTTCAACACATGAGCTGGAGGGAACACAGACTCCTGTCCGCCTCAGCCCCTAAGGGTGGGAATCTCAGAAGTTAGCAGAAGCCCCCATTCCCAGCCGTTGGACAGAAAAAGAGAGTTTGAAGGCCTCACCTGGCTACCCTTCCCACAGCCTGCTGAGGAGTGTGGGCTTGAAATCCCATTCTACAGATGGAGAGGCTGAGGCTTGGATAGCTTCTAAATCTCCTAGGCCTAGAGCAGAGGATCTGTGGGAACTCATCCTAGCCTCATGCGAAGGAAACAGAGGCAGGTTCAGTCACAACTGCCCACTTTGCAGGGGACCACGGGCTCTGCCATGGGAGGAGGAGCTTAGGACAGGCCTCTGTTGGCAGGATAATGATTGTCCACAATCAAGCATTTGGTAGGGAAGAGACCAGAAAAGCCCTAGGGTTAGTGCCCGGAGCCCAGGAACAAGCAGCTAACATCCTTGGGGGTGAAGTGCTTCTTCCATCAGCCCTTCCGGGGCCACACCACTTACTCAACACATTCCTGAGCATTGTACCTGACATCTAAGCCTCAGTTTCCCCATCAGTAAGCTGAGAATGATCACGATACCAGGATCACAGTGTCATTTTGAGTGCCTCGTAGACCAGCACTCAGAGCGCACCAAGTCAATGCTAAACAGGATCATCACTGTTGCTGCCATTGTTGCTCAAGGACAGAGATGCCAGGGTCAGGTTCTCACTCAGAGGTTTGAGATTCTTGGGGCCTCTATGGGGGCATCTAGGAAGTGGCAGGAATCTTAATGCTGGGCTGGGCTGCCATGTGGATTGGAGCTCTGCCTCGCAAACACCCAGCGCTTGGGCTGTGTGTGGAAGGAGCTCCGGAATTGTTAGGAGGTCATTAGTGTCTCTGCTGTTTTTATCATCCCTCTTGTTATCTGAGTGTGTAACAACTAGTAGGTTCTTTGTGAATAAGTGACTTCCTCTACTGGTTCTTTTTATACTTTCCTGAGCCCCTGGCTCCCTGCTCCATTTCGTCTGTGGGGTTCATGTAGGATTTACTTTATGGCCTGAGAGAGAGAGAGAGAGAGAGAGAGAGAGAGGCTTAAGAGCTTGGCTGAATGGAGCAAGTTGTCGCCCTGCTACTTGCCAGCTGTGGAAGCTGTCTGAGCCCTTACCCTTCCATCGGCAGAAGGGGATACTGAAGCACACGCTACACCAGGTTTTAGGCAGTATGACAGTGATGAGAGAGATGAGGCCTGGAACCTACCTTCTCTACAATTGTAGAAAACTCATGCTGGGCCAATGAAGAAAGCAATGGGGATGGGAAGCTGAGGAGAAGCTGGGACCGGGCAATGAAAACCTTGAATACCAGGGTAGGTAGTTCCAAGTGGGCCTTGCTTTTTCTTCCCTGGGATGCTGGACAGGAACCTGGTCTGAGAGCTGCTTGCACAGACCCTTTGAGACAGAGAAAGGCTCTGGGCGCCCTAGGCGGGCAGGGACACTCTCTGGACTCAGCTGTCCCTGGCTCAAAGGGCAGGTCATTTGCAATTCAGATGGGGCAGATGGGAGGACTTCGCTGGGAGGGGGAGGGGATGGGGCACAGTTGAGTCAGCTGTCTCCCTTCTCACACACACACCCTGGCCCCTGGAACAGCCCTGGTGGCGGCCCTTCAGAACACAGCTCTTACATAAGTAACCGACACTCACAGGCGGGAGACCCAGTTGTTATCCCACTTTACAGACAAGGGAAGTGAGGTCCAGACACGCAAGGCAACTTCCCCAAGGGAGTCAGTGGTGGGGCTCTTGCAATCCACATTGGCTCCCAGCGCATACTATTATTATTATTTTTTATTTTTTAGTGCTAAGGATGGAATCTAGACCTCGCATACGCTCAGCCGGCTCCTTCACTCAGCTCCATGCACGGTCCTTTTAACCTTTTGAAACAGGGCCTCCCTAAATTGCTCAGGCTAGGCTTGAACTTGTGATCCTCCTGCTTCAGCCACCCAGAGCGCTGAGATTACAGGCATGCAGCGTCATACCCAGCTATGTGCCCATATTCTTTTTTTTTTTTTTTTTTT
>NDGN011487251.1:0-14505 GCA_002564285.1 Tympanoctomys barrerae
TCCCTCCATTCTCTTGCACCCACATGTTCACAGCGACTCCTTGTTCCTCCTAAGAATCACAGCCCTGCTTCCCCTTTTCCAACCCCTTCTCCCTTGAAGGCCGATGTCCATATTTGGTAGAACTAAGCCACTATCCAACTTATCTTCCTTCTGAAGTCTTTCGAGAAGAACCACAAGCATTCCTGTAAGGGCAAGCTCCTGTTAGACACTAAATATGTGCTAACACAGTGGGAAGAAGTTAACCTTAGTATTCCTGCCCTAAGAAATGTATTCATGACTGAGAACAGAGGCAAAAACCTGGAAGGTCAACACACAGTGCCCTGCAGCGCAAGCAAGCCGGTGATTCCTTTCAAGGCTTTGAGCTGGGAGGCAGGGAGGGCAGGGTAAGGGTGAGTTGAGGAAGTGTGTGGCTCCATCTGTGCCTTTTCTCAGGGGAGGGTGCTGGAGTTTGAGTCTGGTGTGGGCTAGGCAAGTGCTCTACCACTGAGGTATATCCTCAGCTTCCACTTTTCTCTTTGAAGGCTGCCAGTATTGTAAGATATGTCCTGTAAGCAGAGACTATAAAAACTGAGCTCTTCTGAGAAACAGTGAGTAAAGCAGTTAGGATTTTTTTCCAACAGGGAGCCATTACAGGCTTTTGAGCACCAGAGCAAGATGGGTAAGATTGTGATGCAGAAAGAGTAATCTGAGTACAGTGTAGTTTGAAGTGACAAGATTCAGGAGTAGATAAGAAAGCTGGAACAGGAAGGTGAGATGGCCCAGGAGGGGACAACTATGGAAAAGCAGTGGCACAGCCTTGGGGGCCTGAGACTCCTGAGCCCGGGTGACATTATCATATGGGCTGGCTGTGACTCACTTTTTCCCTAGAGTCCTGGATCTCCTTCTCCTTGGGCTCAAAGCATGACGCAATTACTTCCTAGGTCCCTTCCCAGGAAAACCAGTCATCTCAAGATGTCACAAGGAAGCCAGCTTCATTTTAAGGCCTGTGTCATTCCAGCCTCTGAGGACCCAATTCTTTGTTAGCTTTTCCTGCTTCTGAGCCTGTTCTTGCCCATCGCCCCCAACTTATATTGGTCAGGACACTTACTTATCCCCTTGAAGGTATTTAATCAAATAAATACACAAGGTTGTGGCTAGATAGCATTTCTCACATTTGTTCCAGAGAACTAAGTCCAAGGAGTGATTTGCATATGGTAATGGTGGACCCAGAAGGTGGGTTCAGGGCTGTTGGGAAGTCTCGGCCTGAGAGGTGGAATTTAGTGTGAAGTAGCTTTGGAACACGTAGGACATGTCCTCGGCGCATTTGGAAAATTAATAATGAAAGGGTTAGTATTCTCATTTTATAGTCAAAGAATATAAGGCCCCAAGAAGCTAAGGCTTCGGTTTAACCTTACCTCAAGATCACACAGGAAGCAAAAGGCGCAGTCAGGATAGAAGCCCATATCTCTGCAACATTTCTAGGTGTCTTGGTTCCCTTTCTCTTGTTGCTGAGACAAACTACTCAGTGCCCCAATTGAGGGAGGAAATGTTTATGTAGCTCACAGTTTGTGGAGGTTTCAGGCTTAATCAGCTGGCTCCAGGGCCGTGTGGCATGATGAGGGGCAACAGTTCAAGGCGGCAGAAGACAGCAAACAACAAGAGCAAAAAGGGGAAAGCAAGCTCTTTGTCTCACTTATATCAGATGCAGGCTGCCCCACCAGTGTCATCTTTGTGTCTTCCTTTTCCACAAGCTAAGATGTTTACACAGTTAGGACCCTGGCTCCCTGTTGAGTTGCTTACAATTCCAAGAGGACACAGTGTGCCAAGCGTTACAATAGGGACTGAACACAGGTCCTTTTCATTTCCACTCTTTCTTCCTGCCATGGGTTCAAGCCCTAGATCCTTACTTTTCCTACTGCAAGTGTTTTCTTCACATCTTGGTCTGTGGTGTAGACATCAAGTGGTTAATCTAGGAATTATTTGGCTGTGAAATGCTGTTCTAGACAGAAGGAAAGAGGTTAGTGTTACCATATGATCCAGCAATTCCAATCCTAGGTATATGCCCAAGAGAAATGCAAGCATATGTCCACACAGAAATTTGTGCATGAGTGCTTATAGAAGCATTATTTTTAATAACCAAAACGTGGAAACAACCCAAGTATCTATCAACTCCTGGGCACTTGTCCTAGAAAAAGTAATCCTCAAGAAGTGAAAAGTGGTTGCTAAGCCTCAGATGCTTTGTTCAGGCTGGGGCAGTAACATCGCTCTGAGGGATACTATGAGGATTTCCCCACAGGAGAGGGTCAGGGAAAGCCACTAAACCTGGTAGATGGGCTTCCTTTTGTGGATCTTCTTGGAAGTTTTAGGTAGGAAAGTCCCTCAAGCTAGAAAAACCATTTACTTTCCAGGAGACTTGCTAAAGTTTTTCTCAAACTAAATTAGAGAGAGCTCAGTTGTGACCTGTGCCTTCTCCAAACTAAGAAATGGCCTCAGAACAGGACCAGCCCTGGCATGAGGCCTACCTGCAGAAGGAACATTGTCTTCCTTTTTTTTTTTTTTTTCACTACGGCAACCTAAGTTTCAATGTGTTTGCGTTTTGCCATTGTTTTTCTTTAAAACTACTCATAAGTACTTTTAATGTCTTAAATAAAATTTTTTAATATAGTAAGCTGTAATATAATTTATTAGTTCCGAAAATGAATTATGATTAAAACTGTTGAAATAATTAGTTTGAACAAAATCAATTGAGAGATTATGAAACAGTTTCTAATAAGCAAAGAATACATTAAAATTTACTAATGGCCCTGGAAAAGGAGCATTAACTCATTCTCACATTTTGTGACCTGATATGCTGAATTTTTGGGGGTACCCCTAATTAAATGAGGAAAACAATAAATAAGAAGAGAATTTTAATGACTGAAACTATAAGTTAAAGGATTCAGGAATGTGTGGTCCAGGTGCTGGTCTGATGCAACAGTGACACTTGCACACATTAGTTGTAGAAGGTTCATGCCCCCCTCTTGGCCACAGTCTGAGTTCCCAGGATTATAGGCTGCACAACCCCTGTGGAACACTTCTTACCAATATAGTGCTGACTCCTTATGTAGTAGGTCCCATCAGTAGGACTAGAAAACAATGACCAGTTGCCTGACATTTGGCCCATGCCATCCTTGAGATTTTTCCCAACTTATATCTAGGGCCATCCTATTCCTGCAGTTTATACATATCTCATTTGTGAGTTCATGTAAGAACATTCTGTGACCTTTCTCTGCTGTATGTGGTAGACTATCTTGGGTAAGTCTCAAGGTAAAGCAGTTTGGGAACAAGATCTGACCAGAGTATTTCTGGTCAAAGATTCTCTCCCTTTACCCACGTATAGCTTTCCTCCATCCCTGAGCACCTTGCCCATTGACCTTTGAAGTTCCTTTCTGTTTCTGCCACATGTATGTCTTGTTCATCATGGTAGACTCTCTTCTCACACACTCCTGGTTCTGCTTCTAATCAAACCCTGGCTGATTTTGCCTTGGGCCCTGACAAGACACTCTACTTTGCTTCTTTCTCTCTTCTTTAATCCGGGCTTCTGATTAGATGAGCCTCTTTATTTTTCTAAGAGAGGCCACAGGGCGATTGTGATTCGGTTTGGTTTTACTGAGGACTACCTTTCAAAGCCAAACATCTTTACTGAGCTTTCAACACCTTCTTTATAAATAGCCACCAAATTAATTTCTTTTTCTTACTCTTTCTAAAGGAGGGTTCCTATTTATTTCAATGCTAAATTTGAATAATCTTGTGACCGCTCCATTATCATTTCCTTCTCATAGTAGAATGTTTAATTTAGTCTGAAACTTTGTGTGTGCATGCAAAACATATTCTTTCAAGTGTCCAATGAAACTATGCCTTCATTTGAGGATTATGGTGTACAGATGCCTCCAGGACAGGATAGACAGGAGAAGTCACAATATTTAGGGGTTACAGGGGTTGATTCTTTGAATTAATCTTTATATCTCTCTTTAATATGCTTTAGTTTTTCTAGGAGAAGTCAGTGTTTAGATAAACACTTGAGCTCACTTTCATTATTTTCTGATTTCATGGCACATCAGCACATCAGCTCTAGAGATAGCTATTGCCCTTGGAGAAAGGAAAACCAAACTCATCTCTGCAGGTGATTGTTGATGCAGAACATACACTTAGGTTGCTCCTAATTTCCAGGGAGGAGAAGAAATGCTTTCTTACTTTCTTTCATGTGCTAAATTCCATCATAATTAAAATGTAAGACATTTAGAGTGACCTGTATGATAATGCAAAGTGTTCCAGAGGGCCTGTGATCATCATGTCATCATAAATCTGAGAAATGACCATTACCCTCCAGCAGCTCCTGGATCCATGCACTGTTAATTGGCTATTGGAGCAGTCCATGGCATCTGTAGTAATAGATATTCTGCTCAATGAATTTTGGCTATCGATTGCCTCTAGATCACCCTCCTCTGTGATTATCTCTTTATAGTCTGGCCTCCACTAGACTCCAAGGACCAGAGGGCAAGGTCATGACTCTCCCACTTTTCCTTCTATTCCCAGTGACCATAATAAGCTTGGCATGTTACCTGGAAAATATGTTGAGCATTGAATGATGGCTTTATGATGAATAGAGGCAAGCAGAAGATCCAAGCCCAGGCAAGTCCTCAGGCTATTAGAATTTTGTTTTTATGAGCAGAATATATTTATTGAGGGAGAGAAAGCTCTTGTCTGAGAAAGGGACAGGAAGGGGGCCCAAGTGGTTGTCCCTGGGAAGCTGTCTCTTCCAGGGACTTTTATAAAGGAAAACCATGTGGTGAGGCTGGTCTAAGGTGGTAGAGAAGACATGGGAACTCGCTTAGGTGGGCATGAGGTGGGACAACACTATGGTCAACCAATGAAATTACAAGCACCATTGCTGAGGTAAAATTGATTAAATCCAGTACCAAATGGGGAAGCGAGTCCTGTAGCAAGCGAGCTTGAATATGGGACAGGGTCTCTTCCTGTTGGGGGTTGGGATAGTGACTCATTTGGGCTCTTTCAAGGTGATTGATGCTTATTTAGAATATCAGTCCCTGATGCCCATCCCTAAGGAAGTATGTAGCTGTGTTTCCTCTTTTGTCTTGGTCTTGAGGTGTGGCCCATATGGGAATGTCTGTCCCTTCCAACAGGCTATTAGAATTGAAAGTTCAAATTTTATGAGATCTTAAAACCTGAAAGGTTGCAAGTTATTTTTTTGTTTTGTTTTTGTGGTACCATGGATTGAACACAGGACCTTGCGCTTGTCAGGCAAGTGCTTATTCTACTGAGCTATTTCCACAGCCTTAAAATCTGAAAGGCACTGTCATGATCAACATGTAAGTCATGCTTCCACATAGTCCTGCATGGGCAGCCTGAGTGATAATACATGGTGGAGGAATACATCTGGTCCCCAGATGCCATTCAGATGTCACATGCATCTGAGTGTATCTCTGGGATCCCCAAGTGGTATGGACTAACTCCAGAACTTCCTTCATCCCCCCCACAATTCTGTTCAACACATGCAATGTCTTGAGAAAGGTGTTTGCAGGCCATTTATGTAATTAAGCATTGAGGCTGTTGCAAAATCAGGGGCTCAGTTCCTAGTTTCATTTTATCTGCATGTTTTAATAACTTTCTGGGGGCTGTGGCTCATTGCTACTGCCCAGCATCAAGAGAGAGCCTCATAAAGCATATCACTAGCCAGGGAAAATATCAAAATTCAAAATTAGAAGTCCAATTTCTACTGCACATGTATCACTCTCTCACCATGATAAAGTTGAAAAATCTAAGTCAGAGCATCCTAAGTCAGGGACCATCTGCATATCCAGAAGCTGCTCCAAATATCCGTTGTCTCCCAGAAACCACCTTGTGTGAGGTCCTTCTGGGTTTCCAAGGCCCTCACATTCTCCTTGCAACACAAATGTAGGCGATACTAATAGGTAAGTCAGATTATATCACTTATCTGACATAATCCTCCCAGGGCTGGATCCCCAGTTTACTTAAAACAAAAGTCCTGCCCACAGAGACCTCCTCTCTGCTCTGTCTCTCTGCTTTTTTGCTGCTCCCAGGTGAGATCCTTTGCTCTGGCCTTTCTCTCTCCAACACTTTTCCAAAGATATCTTAGTCACCTTTTCATTGCTAGGACAAAATACTCAGCACCTATAACTAAAAAGAGGACAAGTTTATTTTGGTTCATGTTTTCAATCCCTGCTAGGCAGTTTCCAAGGCAGCAATGGTCTGAGTGGAGGAGACTTGCTCTTCCTGTGACATCCGGGAGCTGAGAGAATGGAGGAATCCAGGAGAGAGCTCTGCCTTTCCAGATCATGCCTAAACTGCTACACCTCTTCCTACCAGGCCCATTTCTAACAGCACGCTCAGTGATGGGTTCACCAGTAGATCAATCTACTGATCAGCATGGGCCCCCTGAGCCAATCACCTTCTGAAAGTCCCACCTGTGAACACCTGAGCAACATTTTAGATCTACATCATAATACCAGATCATTTCATGGCTTTCTCCCTGCTTTCTCAGCCTTGTGCAGCATCCTGCATCTGCTTCATAGCATGGTCTCTTCCAGCCACACACTTCCCATGTGTCAGTATCCCGTATCCCTTTCCTGTGATCCATTTTTCTTATCACATTTCTCATCTTTAAATATGTCACCACTCATTTATTGTATCTAGTCTCTGAACTCTGCTAGAAAGTAATCTCTAGGAGGACAAAAAAATTATTTTTGTTCTCAGTGTTGTCTCTACCAGCTAGAATGGTGACTGGCACATAGCAGTTGGTCAGTGACCACTTGTTTAATTATCTTGGACTGTAATACTAAATTGGGAGGAAAAAATACACTTGACGGCTGAAGCAGAATCAAACATTATTTCAACTTGAATAATACCATATTTAATACCATGAAGGTAATGAGATAGATGTAAACACCCATAGATGAAAACCAACAGTACAGATAGAGGATGAGAGCATTTCACAGGGAAACCAGAGGTCATACGTGACTGATTTCAGAACTGAACAGCAAGGACATGTTTTTGATCTAAAAGTCTAGTTGTCATATTAATACATACGTAGTACACAGAACATGATAGGTATTAGTTTCACACTTATTTTTGTAGTTCAAATAATTGGGGAAGAACTGGGTTTATCTCTGGGCCTCCTGGCTAAAAAGGGATTTCAGTAACATTGTCCTCATGTGGAAAGAAGCCACTTTGGGTAGCAGTGAACCATGGTCATAGGAGAAATATTTGTAATAACTCGCTATTCTTTTCAATGGGAAAAACTCAGGGATGATCTAACTAGCTTCTTTGGATATGTGACAAGTTATCCTGTGGAAGAGTAAACATGCTGTGTTACCTTGGTTCACAGAACTGAGACCAGTGGGAAGAAGACAAATTTCAGATAAGGAAAAGGAAGATAAGTGAATTGGTGGGAGAGACAGAAGTGTGGAGCAGCAGGTCCTAGAGGCAGTGAACCTTGCTGGGAGCATGCAGGAGATTAGGAGCACACATTTGAGAGGCAAACATTTCAGGGACTCTTACGACTTCATTAATATAGTCTCTCTATGAGTCAGACACCAAGATGGGGTGAGATATCAGAAAGATTAGTTTGAGAGCCAGAAGGGAGAGCCATCAGACCACTGGGAAGGCCTGGTCTCTGTGAAGGCGAGATGGTATGAAGGAGAACAGGAGGGGAAGAATCGGTTGCTGCTGTGCTACTGTAAAGAAGCATGGAAAAGACTGACAGGGAGTCTCTGAGTCAAGGCAACCCACGAGAAGGAGAAGAGCCCCACACCTAGTTGACATTTGCCTGCTACTCTCAGTCACTGAGAATTGTTTTTGGGAACCCAAGCGCAGCATCTGAGGTCTTTGTTTAGTTACATTCCCAGGGCTAGGAACTCTGTCTGAAAGGTCCATTTTCAGAGCCAACATAAGTGCTCTTGTGGGAACAGTGCACCTTGGCCTTCAGAATCTTAGAGCTCGCTGTGATTCCGAGGCATCAGCAAGATGCCTCTCACCCTTCTCTGTGTGGCCCTTCTGACTAAGAACATCTTTAAGACACCCAATCTGCATCCTCTCCCCCAGCAAAGGCTGCACACAGTAGGTGCTCGCTGCATGTACAACAAGCAGGGGAGAAGGTAACACCTAACGCCCCCCATGACCTGCTCGCTAGGCATTATAATTGCAGGTCTTGGAGGCAATCTATTAATTTAAATTGAGGATAGTAAATTCCACTCAGGCATGGTCCCCAGAGAAAGCCCAGAAAAGTGGAGTTGGAGACAGAACATGACCTTCATCATTGCCGAAGCGCTAGGACTAAGCGGAACAGCCCCTGAGCAGAGCACAGACTGAAGCCTCATCCATTACCCGCCTCTTCCCCCGGCAAGACAGCCCTCATCTATTATTTCCGGGCTGTTTTGATTCTACTTACATTGTGTGAAAAATGTTGTATCAGGAAATAAATATTATTTCCAAACAGAGATCTCCTAGTCAACTTTGCAGTTCTTGGAATTATTATTCTGTTTCCAAATGTTTGGTTTGAGTATCGTTTCCTCATGTATATTTGTGAACTCTTTATGGAAAATGTCTTCATTTGGAAAATTCTGTCAGCACCTCTGTTGTTGGTCTATGTTCATGTCTTCTTGAAAGATACTGCCTGTTTTCCTTCTGAATCAAAGCAAAACTTTTCATGCAGTACTAGAAAGAGATATTTGCTGGAATGTTCCTTTCTGTTACACAATAATTTTGCAGTGAGCAGTTCTACTCACTCAATATCACCTCTTGTCCTAAGGCCTCCTTTGTGTTCAACACCTTCTGTTCCAAAATATTCTACTTTTTTTCCTCCTGTCTTTTCTTCTTATTCCTTCAGCCCTCTCTTATTTTGAACAGGTCCTTCTCTTTTCTGCCATGACTATACCACACTCTTTCCAGCCCATGCCGATGCATGCTTTACTCTGCTTAATTAGCATCTTTTCTCTCCTCTGTTACCCAAACTCCATTCATTCTGCAAAACCCATGGAAAGCCCCACAGACCCAGCTCAGCTGATGAAAGAGAAAGGCCAAGGTTCAAACCCAGTGACATTTCACTCCCAACTTCCCTCCGAAAGATGGCACTTCTACTATTGAGCATCTGTTCAGCTACCATGTCTCTTCCTCTCTCCACAGCCCCCTCCACTGTTCCTATTATGCACCAGGTCAGTGCTACCATGAGGAGCATCACTTTGTCATGGCCACAGCCGGAGCAGCCCAATGGCATCATCCTGGACTATGAGATCCGATACTATGAGAAGGTGAGCCAGCTCTGCCTGCAGTCTTGTAAGATCCAGGGCCAGCTATTGTTTCATGTCCAGTGGAGGGCAGGAGGAGGCAAGCTGGGTGAAGAACCTGGGGATTGATACCAGAAGCTCCCTGGGGAATTAGTGAGGTCCTTTCTGGTAAAAGCATCTGAAAATCAGGCACTCTTACACCAGCTCAGAAGAGAATGGTCCCTACTGTCTGTACAGTCCCGGGAGCTGGACTAGACAGGGGCAGGCCCTTCTCTAGCCACATATTTGATATAGTAATAGAGATTGCTGCTGTACAACTGCCAGGTCTCCTGAACCCTCAGATTTCATAGTTTTGTAAATTAATTTACAAATAAACAAACTTATAACAATAAAATGCATATATAATCTCAGTAACGTATCTGTGGAGGTTAAAAACTTATAAATGGAGACATGGAATAATGAGATAAAATTAGTAGAAACAGAAATTTATGTCTTCCCTTGTTCTATTGCTCTGCAGCAGCTGCTGCTAGGGGCTACAGCAGGACATATGCTATCAAGAAAGGGGGAATGGTGCCCTGCAGAGTTAGTCCCTAGCCTACCCACAAAGGAAGAAAGGCCTCGCTCCCACCTGTGAAAGCCACAATCACAGAAGTCCCAGGAAAACACAATGCTTCTATACTAACCCAACACACCATTTGCAAATGTCGCAGATGTTTTCATTCATTTGTTCAACAGATATTTAATGAGGACCTGCTATTTGACAAGTACTGTTCTAGGTACTAGCCGTGATTTATTAGTGATCAAACAGATAAAAATTCAGGCCTTAGGGGGCTTACTTTCCAACAACAGGGCATAGATAGTGAACAATGACCATAACAAGGACATTACATAGGATCTTAGAAAGAGAGCTGTAGCAAAGAGAAAACAAAAAATAAACAAACAACAGAATAAATGAGCAGGAGAGTCAGGCTTGTCAGAAGGACAGATTTAAAAAAAAAAATCAAACAGAATGGTGAAGGTAATTTCTGGAGAAGGGAACATCTGCACAAAGACCTGAAGAAAGTCAGGTTGAGATGAAGTCCTAACCAGAGGAAAGAAAGGACAACAACCTGTGCAAGACCCTGAGGCAAAGCCATGGCAAGCGGCCCAGCAAGCAGAGAGGAAGCCAACACAACAAGAGCAACGGCAGCAGCAGGGCCAGTACTGTATTTATGTCAGGTGCATATGACTCCCTTTGTCAAACTTCTGAATGAATCTGAATTATGAACATTCTCCCAGAATGAAACTTGCTTGTAAGTTGGCGGCTTATTGTACTCAAGAAAGATGATCAAGGTTTGCATTGGAGTAGAAGGTGAGGGCTATTGAAGTATAACTGTCAAAACAGAATACAAACACTTGGGTGTAGAGGGTTTGGGCTGAGCCAGGAGAACAATGTAGCTGCTGCTGGCTGAGAAGGGAATCTCTGTAGTAAAACAGATTTGGGGGGAGGGAAAGGACAGAATTTCATCTCTGTGTCTAAATTCCCAAATGACAGCCATGCAGAGATGAGGACTAGGAGCTAGATATGCGTATCTGGAGTTCTGGAGAGGAGATCAGGTTGAACATCTGGAAACTGTCAGAATGTAGACACTATGAGAGTTCTGAGCCTCCAGGGGGTCAGCAGAGATAAGAGGATCAAGGACTTCCAGCCTTGCATCATGGGACTGTGGTGGACAGTGGGATGGGACTGCATTAGCAAACTGAAGCTCTAGTTTCTAGTGCTCTCTTTAACTAACCGGGCATGTGGCTGTGGCCAAATTACTTAACCATTCTAGGTCACAGTTCTGACGTCTACAAAGTGGCAGCAGCTTACCTGCCTGAAAGTGGGGGCCTAGATGGACCACCAATCCAGCTTGAGAGGTGTGCCCCTAGCCAAATTGGCCAGCAAAGTGGAAGACTGGGCAGAATTCTCTTCTATGTACAGAATATGGGGCTTTGTAGACAGCTGATTCTGTTAACTTAGTGAATCGGAGGGCAATTAAACCATTGGCATGAGCACCCATTATATTTAATCCACATTAAATTTGGGTCCCTTATTTGCTTGATACTTTTTGACAGTTCATCAAGTAAATGTTGACCTTCCAACACATCTTGGACCAAACTGGACCAATTGATCACGTGGTCTCATTGTGTACCAAGGTTGACCTAACCGCTCCGTACAGTGTAGCGTGAAGTATGGTGTCAGAGTCATCAAGGGTCTGTCCAGCCCCCTTACTGTAAGCATGAGGTTCCAGCTCATGAGTTCAAAATAGCAGCTCATCTCAAAAAATCAATTTATCCTTTCCGAGGACTAGGTAGGTGCCAGGAGCTCTATAAATATTAATTTTTCCCTCACCTCCCTATGTGGGCAGTATTAGTATCATTGCTATAGGTAAAGCGACCAATGCATAGAGAAATTAAAAGACAAAAACAAAACAAAATAAAAACTACTTGCCTATTGTCACACAGTCAGGAAGTGAGACTTAGTTCTTTGTCATGCAGCAGGTGGCAGTGTTGGGAAGGGGCAGAATGTATTGGACACTGTCTGCTCCTCCTCTGCCACAAGGTAGCTGGACTGGGGTAAAAGGTTTAATTAAGGACAGGACTAGGACCAAATCATGAGACTCATGCCCTTGTGCTTTGGCTTCCTGCTCTCCAATCCAGCCTAATGTCTCCACAGACTTTCTCTTTACATTTAAATTTCTGCCCTTGAAAGACTGTAATTAACCTCAACTTCTTATACTATGAGAAAGCTTATTTTCTTGTGTTAGGCCACCTCCTTGCCTCTAATCAGTTTATACTGATTATTAAGATGCAGATACCTAACAGCTCAATGCCTGAGGTAGCTTACACATTTTAGAGATATATATTATGGTCCTTACTCCAGAGGATAGAATGCTTTCCACATTTCCCTTGGCAATGGGCTCTGCTATAACTTGGATCAGGCACTTTTAAGTGTCTTCTAGCCCAGTAGATGTCCTGGATTTTATCCAAAGAAGCAATCCTCACCATTCCTTCATCAGGTATCACCTCTTCTCCCTAACAGAAGTCCCAGCCCCTCCATCTCAACCAGGAGTCATTTAGGTCAGTAGCTGTAGGCAACATATAGCAACAGATGGGTGTTCTGGTAGAGCCTTACTTACAAAATTGATGGCTGGACCATGCTGGTAGTTTTGCACCTTCTGAAAATCCTACCTACATCTCCTGCCCAACATTCCATTCCAGATCATAGGAGGGACACTTTTCAATTTCAGCTCTGTAAATAGAATCAATGAGGCTTTGGCCTTCTCCAACAGCTTTTTAATAGAGAGCTCAGATGCCATCAAGCTGATGACATTCCAAGAGTCTCACCCGTGTTCATCTCCTTCCCCATTTCAAAACATTTCCATTCATCATTCTCTCTTGTTTACTGTCTTGTAGCACTTTTCACTCCCAGTATCAATGCTCGTAGGCAAACCATGGGAGGAGCACTTGCATCTGCTCTCAGCTGTCCTAATGATTAAATGCTTCCATTGGCCTGGCGCTGCATCATAACTGTCAAGGCTAGGACAGGGTGGTTTAGGTTTGGGGAGTTTCTACCCTCCAAATTTCAAGATCATTTGCTCACGGAAACTCAGATCGTGGTAATAGCTCCTGCTCCATCAACTGGTTCAGATAACTATGCCACAGTGTGCTGCTTATTCATATCCTTAGCAGAGTCACTGGGAGCCCAGCACACTGTGCTGCGTGCTGCAGTGCTGGGGATAAAGGGAGAAGAACAATATAACCACTGCTGTCACCAGCTGCAGCCTCTGTCTCCACACACACATAATAAAATCAGTCAACACCTACTTTGCTCATGGCTCTCCCTCATTTGCCTGCAATTGATTAATGACATGGTGGGAGACGAGAACGGATACTCATTCTAATCACTGAACTTCTTCAGGAATGTGTTAACGATAAAGCGGTTATGGGTTAACGTATCAAAATATGTTTTGTTCAGTAAAAGTCATCCAGCCAGTGTTTTTACTTATTTCAAATAGTGCAAGACTCCATCTGACTCCAGCAAAACCAGAGGATTCCCAGAGCTGCCTGGACTTTGTAGCAATGGGGTTTTATTCTTACGTGCACAATGAAGAGGCTTTCATAGTTTCAGACTTCAAGTTCTAGATGACATCCCCTCTGTGCTAAACAGCCCTGTTTCTGCTGAATCCCTGGTTGGTGGAAAGAGTATGTGGGTGATTCCCCTGCTGTTTGCACAGGTCAAATGATGGGTGCATAGTGGCGCCCTAGGCAGGCTCTTCTAGAGGTCATGAAGATGAGGATAGGCCTTTTTTTGTAAGGTTCAATATCAGCTGGAGCTAACCTGAAATTGCTGATCCCCTGAGACTGCTTCTGAATCACCACCTTGGTTCAGCTACCTGGTTGTACGCTGCCCACACTTCAGATACTCTAACCACTCAGAGGCTCTGCCCCCCTCCAGACCTTGCTTTTGCATGTTTTCTTTTGTTCTCCATTTCCATAGATGGCCATGTGGATCAGTTTTGTGTCTTTCATGACCGGACTCGTGCCACTCTTTCGCTTCTGTAGAATAGTTTTCTTTGGATGTCTGGGCTTGTCTGTCCCCTTGATAGGTATCCAGCAGCTCCCTGAGCTGCAGTCAATACTGCTGTCATCTTCTGTTAATTTTCTAATCTACCCCACAAGATGTTGTGTCCTTAGAAGAGAGGGACCGTGCCTCTGCAGTCACAGCTCATGCACAGCACCAAGATCTGCACGTGTGTCATAAATGTAGCTGTCTGACTGAATGGGGGCCTGAATATACCTCAGGTCATCTTTGCTTTTGCAAAGCAGATATTTACATATCTTAAGACAATGGGAATTTCTTATTAATTTACTTGATTGTGTGCCCTAGCTCAATGACCCGAGTTCTTTCTGTCATTTGTCTGAGGGTGTGATTTTCAGACCTCAGGGCATATAGCCTCATGATTTACAGTCATGTGCCACTTTCTTCTTATTTGTTATATTGCCTCTTGAACCACTGTGATCAGGACATATAATAGTATCCTAGATCTGCACAGGGGAGCTACGGATCTCCCTGCAGTGACTCAAGCTCTTCATTTTCACTGAGGTCATCATCTCACTCCAGTATTCATTATGCACACAAAGGAAGGCACGGATGCTAGCGCTAAGTTCTTGTTTCCTCACACTTGGAGGGAACCCAACA
>NDGN011487257.1:0-10530 GCA_002564285.1 Tympanoctomys barrerae
AAGTTTTGGTCTTAACATAATACCTGTGAGAAAGGGGAGATGAAAGGATCTGGGGAAAGCCCCGGGCCACCTCTCCAGATGACATGCAGGAAACAAACAGTGCATCAGAAGCCCCTTTAAGGAAGACGTAATCCCACACGCAAGTCACAATATGCTGGGCTCACAGCACGGGGGCTGTGGCGAGGGGTGGACGCAGCTTCTGTCTTTTGGGACAGTATCTGGAAACAAGCACACCCAGAAGAGTGAAATCTGAAAGTGACACCCCTGAGGGAGCTGGATGGGTGGGGGGACCACGGACACTCACAATGAAGAAGATTTAAGATAAAATGCGATTACCATTTCTAAATGTGGTGACAGGGAACGACTGGCTGGGTTCCTACCAGAACCCAGTGAATCACCTACCTGATTCACTCCTGTACAACTAGCTCTCATTTTGAAAGTAAAACCCCAAGGCCTAACATTATAGAGCATGTCTGTGGCAGAGCCAGGACTCAAACCCAGGAAGCTGGGGACTCCTGACCACAGGTGAGTGGATGTAAACCAGACTCAGGAAGCACTGCTGGAGCAGCCCAAGGCCGGGGGGCACAGGAAGCCAGTGCCCGTGGGGACACAAGGAGAAGTTCCTCTTCAGTAGGTGTATAAAGCAATCGGCAGTTCCTGAGAGGAGACTCCTATCACAGAAAATGAAGAAGCTGGAGAGTCAGCTGGGCAGCACTAGGCTCCCACTGAACGTGAACAAGAGGACTTCCAAGAGACACCTGCACGTCTTGACATTCTGCACCTCGGTGACGCTGCAGGGGTTCTAAAATTTAGCATGCATTGTCCCGAGGTCTCGACGTCTCTTGTCTTCCGGTGATTCTTCTCTCCCTACCACTTTACATACCTGGATACACACTCGCAGTGGGCAGAGGCTGAGTCAGCACCCAACAGAAGAAAACATTTGATAAAGGGTCAGGAAACTTACGGGCTGTGTAACTACGAATGAATCATTAATGTGACCCACTTCAGTTTCCTCAATTATCCAACCGGGGTGATAAGAAGTGGCATGGGGCGTGGTGAGTCCTGGAGTCAGGTGCCTGGCTGTGGGGTCCCTGATGCCTTGACTAGTCGCAAGGCACACAGCCACTTCTGGCCTCAATTACCTCAGTGTAAAACAGGAGTCATAACAGTATCCATCTCCTAGGGCTGTTGTGCAAACCCAAAGAGTTAATAATTCATGAAGTGCTTGCAACAGAACTTGCCATCTAGAAAACACAAGTGAGGTAAAGTGAAGAGCAAAATTATAATTATTCTTTTATCTCGCCAGGAGCTTGCTAGTGAGAGAGAGCTATCCATAAGACTACTCTGACATAAAAAGTACAGTAGCTGGTTTTGTTGGTGGACATGTAAAATGGTGCAGCTCCTCTAGAAAAGACGGTATGGAAGTTCCTCAAAAAATTAAAAATAGAACTTGAATGTCATTGAGTAGGTAGAACAAGAAGTTAATTTTAATTTCATACATGCCACCCAATAGCTGAAACCAAGGCCTCAAAGAGTTACCTAGACACCCACGGTCACAGCAGCACCATTCAAAAGAGCTACAATGTGGAAACAAACCGAGCACTCCCCAACAGTTGACAATTCAGCAAAATTCAGCCTATCCCTCCACTGAAGCATTATTCATCTTTAAAAGGGAGAGAAATTCTCACACCTGTACAGCATGGATGAATCCTGAGGATATCATGTTAAAAAAAAAAAAGCAAGCTAAACCCAAAAAATAAATACAATCTGTTATTCATAAAGTACTTAACACTGTCAAACACAGAGACGCCAACTGCAGTGGTGATGGTTGGGACGGGGTGAGGGGTGTATGTGTGTGGGAGACGGAAAGCTGATGTTTAATAGGTGTAGAGCTTCATCTCTATGAGATGAATAGACCTGTGGCGATGGATGGTGGTAATGAACTCACAACCTCAGGAATGCATTAATATTGGTGAATTGTTCCTGGAAGACAGCTAAGCCGGGAAGAAGAAAGCCTAACCAGCTCTCCCAGCGCTAAGACGGAAAGAAGAAAACCTAAGCAGCTCTCCCAGCACCATGTGCTGAAAGCTGCCATCTCCCCCGAGTGCTCTTGCCCCTCCAGTAGAAAATCAATGACAATAAATCTAAGTGCTCATTTCGGACTTTCCACCCTGTTGCACTATCCTACACGTCCAATCTATCCCAGCACCATGCTGTTTCGATGACTGGCCTTCACGAGCAGGTTTTGAAATCAGGAAGTTCAAGTCCTCCCATTTTGTTCTTCACTTTCCAGATTGCTTTAGCTATTCTGAGTGCTTTGTGTTTCCATCACAATTTTAAGATGAGCTTGTTAACTTGTGAACAGAAAAGCCTGCTGGGACTTTGACAGGGATGGTGTTGGACAACACAATCAGTCTGGGGATAGTAACTGTCATTTCAACAGCACCGAATTTTCTAATCCATGAACATGGTCTCTTTCTAAAATCTTTTTGATGTCATTTTGAATGTAACTGTTTTCTTACTTTCATTTCTGGGTTGTTCACGGCCAATACACATTCATTTAGGGAACTGACTTTAACATACTCCTTTTGCGTCCTGTGACCTTGTTCTGTATATTCATTAGTCTAGTAGACACTTATATATATTAACATTACAGTCACACCTTCAACACAGAGAAGCATGTTGTCTGCACACACTACTTTCTGAAAGTGGTCCAAACACACATTCAACCAGAGAAGGGAAGAGAAGACTGTATGAAAAGTGATCCAACTTTTGAGCTCAATTCTCTCTTTTTTCTTGCTTTGAAAAGCACCACCCATTTGCCTCTCATTTTATTTCAGTAATGTAGAGATGGGGTGGGGGTGGGGATAACGAAAACAATGTCTGTGCTTGGGAAAGCCCCCACAGAGAGTAGAAAGCAGCCCATGAGAAACTGAGCTACAGCATGCCTCCCAGGAGTGCTAGACGGAGGAAATTCCCTCCGGGTGGCCCAGAAGAGACCAAGCTACCTGCAATCTGCAGCTGGGGAGAAGTACAGCAAGAACACTGCCTTGCACCTAGAGACTTCATAACTTCTCTGATCCTCGGTTTCCTCATCGGTAAAGTTAGATCATGACATCTGCCTGCCTGCGGCTGCCAATCCTTGCAGTAATGGCTCAGAGAGCGAGAGAGCGAGAGTGCATGTGGGTGGCATACTAAAGTATGAGGACAGCCCTCTGCCACCAGAAGCTACCAGTCTAGGAGCACATCATCCAAAGCCACCTAAGACTGTCCCCAGGAGCTGAGAGAAGGAGCTGGATCAGGACCCATCTGTAATCCACTCAACTGGGAAGGTCAGATCTGAGCACAAAATGATATGATTGTAACACTAAAATTATACTGAGGCTTATAGTCACAAGGGGAATTTGTGACCAGCTAATTTTTTGCCTGCTTAATTCTTGCAGGACAACCAGAGCCATCTTAATACTTGCTAGTGGGCTTGCCTCACAGAGCTAGGTGTCCACAGGAAGGGCCAACGTCCTCATTCAGACATGCTGCACAGGTCATCCTGCCCCTTCTTGTGTGTCCTCCACAGGGTCCGGGATGGAAACGAGGGGAGGCGGGCAGAAGGTCACCGAGAACTAGGCCTCCATGGGCCCCTGCCCCAAGCTGATGGCAGGGGTACCTTGCTCACTAAGGGCACTGGGAAAGACCAAGGATGGCTTCACCCCCATAAAAGAATGAGGTTTTGACAAAAGGAAAGGAAGTGAGAGATATATCCAAAATGTGCCAACCAACTCTCAAGTCACTCCTAGGATATAATTGGGGAAAAAAAAGAAAAAAAAAATCAAAGATCAATAAAGGTATATCCTTTCCAGGCCTCCTGGGTAGCAGTATCCTAAAACTGGAACCGCATTAAGGGCATTATGGGGCTGGGGTGGGGGCACAAGAGGGAAAGGGAAACAACCTTTCTTCCTTTCCAACACATAGGGCCACACCTAAGATTTTATACTCCATGTAGCTCCCAAGGGAGGGACAAAGCAGATCGGAGCGGTAAGGCCGGCCGAGAAGCCACAAGACTAGAAATGACGATGTTTTCCCTCCACTGCAACTCCCGTGCATAAACCCATTACACTGAGAGGCGATTACAGAAATCAGACACCTCCTGCTAAGCGGCACAGTGGAGCCAGGGTGTGCCACAGCACAGGCGTGCAGGGACACTGGGCAAATAAACCCTCAGACAGCTTCTCACGACCCAAGGATTAGCACAACACTGTGTACTTATATTTCATAGATAATAGTTCTTGAGCCCTACGGTCACAAAGGGCTCGAGAAATTAACAGCGTCCCAGCCCTGGTAGCAGTGCCTCTGCCAAGCTTTCCTGCCTCAGCCCTTTTCTTGTGAAAAGTACACAAGACTTAAGGGAAATGACTTCACAGATCTGGCAAGGTGCGCCGCAGGCCTGGAGCTCAGCTCAGCCACCCCTAGGATGGGAGGCCAATGGAGGTGTCGTCACCAAGTCACCCCTTCTTGCAGTGAGGGCAGCCTTCACCCTCCAGCCTGCTGTGTTGGCCACAATGATAATGCTTCTGGACCCAGCTGGGACACCCCAGGATTGGAATCCTAAACAGAAGGGCCTGCGTGGTAGTCTTTGTCCCTACTGTATCATGGTCACAATGGAGAAACAATAATACAAAATCAGTCGTACAACTTATAATATCATCGAGAGCTAAGACAATGTGGGGCAGGAGAAGTCGAGCAGGAGGACACTCATGCTAGAACAAAGTAGACGTTCTAGAGGGGGCAGAACCGAGCAAGTTCACAGTAGAAAAGCAGAAGAAAGGCCCTAACACTGAAGATCCCAACAGCCACAAGGAAAACAGAGGGACCTCCCACAACAGGTACAAACTTGCAGAGGTCTCCTCCTGACCCCAGCACTTCTTAGGAACAATTCAGCACAAACAAGTCAGCTGCCTGCAGGGTGGACTCTGGTCCAGGCTTACAGTGAATTGCAAACTGTGTGTGTAAAGGGTTTTGTGCCGATCTGACACAAGCAAGTCTATCCCCTGCTGCCTTATCTCAGGTCACTTAAGTCAACAAAGGCTTAAAGGATCTGTAGGCTCAAGAGAGACTGACCTGTATGTATCTTAGGGAGTGGAGCAAACCCAGTGCCCCCTGCATCCTCGCCTCCCAGGCCTCCCTGGCAATGAGTGACTCCAATGCTTTGTGGCTCCTCAGCCGAAACGCTACGGCCCTGGACCACCAAGCAGGGAAAGTGCTGGGGTACATAAAGGTCCAGGAGGCACAGGCTTGGCCAGTCTGTCCCCAGCTCAATTCACAGGGAAAGTAAGGGCCTTGTTTCTTCTTCCTGCCCTTCCAGCTCTTAACTCTGAGCAGCAGAGCCATCCATCAGGGAATTCTAAGAGAGGACCTGGGCCTCTGGACTAGGGCAGAGTCCAGCTCAGCTGCTCACACTACTCTTCTGGATTCCTCTTCTGTAGGTCAGACTTCGACATCACTGCGATCCCTGAAACCGAGGCCTGCTCACCACTGCACCCTGAGCTGTGAAAGGGCAGAACCGCCCCTCTCTGAGGTGGGGGAGAAGAGAAGAAGGGCCACGTCGAGTCTGGTTGTGCAGGATGAGCAGAACCTCCTTAAGCAGAGAAGGCTCTGTGCACGCTGTGTAGCCCTTTTATTCATAGCCCAGGGCATGTCTCTCCTGTGCGACCCCAGTTCCACCAGACCACACTGGCGTGAGAAGTGGCCAAAACTGCCCGCCAGAAAAGGACACCTCTAGAGTCCACATGCCTCACCAGGAGGACAAAAAGGAATCAAGAGCACATGGACAGATCTCAACACTCAGCACATCTGCCTCTCAGCACTGAGACCTGTGGCCTCGCTTTGAACGCAACTGTTTGGCAGGAGGCAGGGCCGAGGGGCACCAGAGGTCATCAAGGCCACTGAGCCCCACAAGGGGTCATGTTGGGAGTGAACCCTCCAAGAAAGAGAGATTTGTGGGAGATGCAATACAAAAGGAGCACTTGGCCATTCTATCGATAGCATGAGATGTTTTAAAATGCTGTCATTTAAACATCGGAACAGCCCAGCCAAAANAAAAAAAAAAAAAAAAAAAAAAAAAAAAGAACAGCCCTGCAAATGAAGATAATGTCCTAGTTACTCTTCTCATTGCTGAGACAAAATATTCAGTACCTAAAATGAAAGGAGGAAAGATTTTTTGGCTCACAGGCTGTAGAGGTTTCAGTCCACAGCTGGCTGGCTCCACACAGGAAAGCTATTGTGAAGGAGCAAAAAAAGTTCATGGCCTGGAAGGCAGAAGGCAGGGTGCAGCAAAGGTGGAACAAGCAGCAGCCGCAGCAGGTTATAACAGCAGCAGGTTATAACGGCAGCAGGTTATAACAGCAGCCCCCTTTCTGTCTCTTGCATTCTGTCAAGGCTGCATGCCTTTCAGGTGAGCACCATCCACACGCAGGATGGGCCTTCCCATTATCCACAACCAGAACTACGCCAAGGCAATAGTGGCCTAGCTCAGCAATTGCACGCCCTCCATCTAAGCACCATCCAGCCACCTCTGGAAAGCCCCACCCATGAGCTTGGCGTGCGGGGGTGCATCTAAGCACAAGCTGTACCAGGTGAGAAGAAGCACGGTGCCCCATTTCACAGATAAGGAAACTGAGGTGTCAAGAGAGCCTGCAGGTGACCTAGGGTGCTACAGCAAATCCAAGAAAATCAAGAAAGTAGAATTTAATTCTCTTGCTTCCCCACGTCCCCCGAAGCAAGTCAGGTGAGTACAGCTCTGAGCTCTTGGCCACTGGGCAGAAGTAGACGAGCAACATTAAGACACTGATACAATGACTAACGATGATAATTAATGTGTGTTGGTTTTCCTGTTTTCAAAGCACATTTTACATTTAATGAACTACCCAGCTGGTCCTTGTGAAGCCAAGAGGGAATTACAGTTTAAAAATCAATTTTCTAAGATTCGCTTGGTACATGACAGAAAACTTCCTGGGGGCAGGTCAAAGATTAGTGATCAGAGGAAGTACTTTGATGGGATTTATTTCAGGCCGAGGCACTCTCTCCTTTGAAAAGAAACCCTCAATGTTTTGAGTTAGTTCTCATTCTCACTCAAAAATAAAACTTAATTAAGTAAATAAAGGGAAGGAGACAGGGAGCCACTTTGATTGGAAGCTTTGAACAACTGATATTGTCCAGAGTCTGTCTTGATTAACTTTGGTGTTGTGAGACACAGAGCTTCTCAAACATTGGGCATCTAGCATGTGACCAGTGGGTGGGACCTCGGAGTGGTCTCCGGCTCAGCAAGCTGGGCAGGATGTGCCAACAAAAGCCCTCCTTCCGTTACCCACGCAGCACCGTGAGCTCAGGGCGGGCGAGGGCGTGGCGCTTCCCAGAACAATGCTGCCGTGGCACACGTTCTTCCTTCCTCTTGGTCCAGCCCCACGTGTTCTTGGGTTCGTGAGCGAGCCCCCAGCCCTGACTCATCCCCGTGTGTTGACTGTGCTGATCGTCCCCTCGTGAGATCTGCTCAAGTTCAAGTAGCTGCACTTTCTCTGGCCAAATGGAGAGGAGATGTCTGCACTTTCTCCGAGTATTTAGAAAACTGTTTAGCAGAGAGCTCCTGGACAAAGAGGCATCATTGCCTCCCTGGTCCACGCTGCTCTTAAGCCTGTGCTCGAAAACCCTCTCATGAAGGAGAAATTTGGGTAAGAAGCCTGGGTGTCCAGGGAAAAATATGCCACAGGCCTCCCCATCTCTGCTGGTATAAAAGGAATTCTCTTTAGAAGAGGGGACAGGAAGGTGGCTGAAGTGAGGACAGGAGGGAAGCTCACTCCTGGCATCCAGTGACCTTTTCCAAACTGCTCACTGGGTGACAGATAGAAACAGCACCCTTCTCCCCACTTTCCTCTGTGACAAGACTGAAGCTAAGCCCAACTCACAGCTCTGAGCCCCATCCAAGGAGGCCTGGTTATTACAGTGCTCAAAATTCCTTACAGGCAGCTCTGCTCAAGACTCCTGAGGGTGGTCTGCCGCGGGTGGGGACCCTCAGGGAAGTGCCACTGTTGCAGCTGGATGGGGGATTGCCTCTACCATCTTAAAGTTTCAATCAACCATGTCAACCCTCCCCAAGAAGGACCCCAAATAAAACCATCTTTAAAATTTATAAAACAAAAAATGCATAAAGTTTTCCACTTTTCAAGGTGCTCTGTATATGAGAGACCTCAAGGCTGGGATTCTCCTTCTTGAACCCGCAAAAGAATCTTCTGGAAGAGCTACTAAACTCATCTGGGCCCCACCCCAGGGTTCTGCATCTAGAGGTAATTTGAATGAGAAGTAAAGGTTGCTTTTGTTGCTGTTGAGATCAGCTTATGCTGCCCAGGCTGGTCTCCACTTTGTGGGCTCAAGAGATTCTCCTGCCTCTGCCTCCTAAGCAGCTGTGGGGACTCAAGGTGTAAGCCACTACGAGTGCCTGAGAGCAAAGGTTCTAAGGCCCAGCCTTTGAGACGTTGTCCAGTGAGCTGGGAGTTATCACACACTGCTGGGAAAGAGGACTGCTAGCCGCAAGGAGGGATACACCACAGAGCCAGCTCTATGCTGCTTCCCTTCGGAGCTGGGCCTGCCTCTGCTCACAGCAGGAATAACTCCCAGCCCCAGCCTGCTAGATGAGTGGGGCCCTGGCACGCAGGAGGAGGAGAAACACTCACTCACCATCGGGCCTGCCTGCCCAGGGCAGCTGAGGCTGTTCCTGTGATCCAGGCTGTCCCTGGGACTCCCCGGCTGCGATCTTGCTGTCACACCTGTTTAGGCCTGTACACTGCAGGTCAAGATCCACAGCCTGACACACTCCACTTTTCACAGCACAGTGCATATCCCTGACACTCCAGGGGAAGAGGAGAGAAGGAATGAACGAGCATGCAAGCCCTGCACACCAACCCCAGAAAGCCCTTCCACCATCACCAGCATGAGCCTTTCTGCCAGCCAGTGTGCCCCACCATAGCAGTCTCTGGCTACAGAGAGAGTTGTGTTAGCAGAATGCAAATTCCAACATCAAAGCATGGTCAAATTGCTTTAAATATTTTTTTACTCTTCTTAAATCCGCCCTTTCTTCTGGCTTGCTTGCTTGCTTGCTTTTTGGTACTGTGTCTCACACCCAGGGGTACTTCACCACTTAACTGCAGCCCTTTTTACTTTCATACTGAGCCGGGGTTTTGTGAAGTTGCTTAGGCTGGCCTTGAACTTGCAACCTTCTTGCTTTAGCTCCTGAGTATCTTGAATTCCGAGCATGTGCATTTCAGTTATTTCTGAACTATAACATGCAGTACTGATGACCTGTAAACATACCTGTGCAGACATGTGTGTGGCCAATACAAGGGTGTGTGTGTGACATACCCGTGTATACCCATACATATAAGTAGCTGAAATCAGTTACCCAATGCAATATCTACCTTTATCATATATGTGGTACACTCCCCTGTTTTCTGTTCTACTCTGCTCCCTGGGGATGCACTAAATGAATTTTGGGACCCACTGATGAAGTACCATTTAGAGTCTGAAAACTACTGTTTTAATTCCTCTTTAAGCATACATGCCTTTAACTTATAGCAGTGAATGCCTGTATCAGGAAAACAGAGCAAACGCAAATAAACAACTTTAGGGTGAACCTCAAACTTCTAGAAAAATCAGAGCAGGCTACGTCAAAAGCTCACACAAGGGAGGAAAATATTAAAAATCAGAGCAGAAATTAACATACTAGAGACTGAAAAACCACAATACAAAGAATCAATGACCCAAAGAGCTGCTTCTTTGAAAGATTAAAGAAAATGGACAAAGCTTTATCTAACTTTATTTTTAAAAAAGGAAAGAAAAGACTCAAATCCATGCAATTAGGAATGAAAAGAGTGAAATCACAATGGACCCTGCAGATATACAGCAGATCATCTACACCTACTTTCAAAACTTACATTCTAATGAAGTGGAAAATGCAGGAAAAATGGTCAGATGCCCAGATGCATATGAATTACCAAAGCTGAATCAAGAAGATACAAAAATCCTAAATGAGCCAGTATCAGTAACGAAACCAAAGATGTACCTAAAAACCTACAAACAAGTGAAAGCCCAGGTCCTGACAGATTCACTGCTAAATTCTACAAGAAATTTAAAGACCTAATTCCACTACATGTCAAACTCTTTGATGAAATTGAAAGATAAACAACACTCTCATATTAATTCCTGGAAGCAAGCATGACCCTGACACCAAAACTGGAGAAGGACCCAACTAAAAACGCCTATTAGAGGGCTGGTGAGATGGCTCAGCAGACTAAGCACCTACTTAGGCAAGCACCGGGACTGGGATTTCATGCCCAGCACCACATGCCATGCTGGCCCTGTGCTCAGGTGTGCGGAGCTGCCCACCAAGACCAGACATGGAGGAGCACGCCTGGAATCCCAGTGCTGGGGAGGCTGAAAACAGGAAGATCACTATGAGTCCAAGCTGCATAGTAAGACCCTGTACCA
>NDGN011487265.1:0-10490 GCA_002564285.1 Tympanoctomys barrerae
TCTCTCTCTCTCTCTCTCTCTCTATATATATATATATATATATATATATATATATATTTCCCCAGACTTCACCTAAACCTTTCAGTGGTAATCTTGCCTGGCAAGGATAAGGAACAATTACATTATAACAGAAAATGGACCCCAAACAATACACTTAGTTTCTTAATAGCTCAAGTAACAGTTCCTATTCCAGCTATGGTTGCTTTTGTATCCTAGAAAAAGCTGTCACTGTGAGGAATAACTGATCACTATGATGTAAATTGTATAAGCCAACCCCGATCAAAGAGCTTTTTTTTTTTTTTTTTTTTTAAGGAAGGGTCTAAAGGTTGTTCAGTTCTCACTAGGAGATTGGAGTCATAGTGATTCACCTATTTATAGCCTCCCAAGGGCTGGGATTGCAGCATGCACCACCATACCCAGTCTCAATTGTTGCTTCAGCATGCTCCGGGGGCAGGGCCCGGCGTGACAGACCTGGGGATTGAACCCATGGCCCCTGTGCCAGCTGGCAGGCACTTTAATCCCCTGAACTATTTGGCTTGCCCTAGAGGAGCCATTTTACAATTGTGCTTCTAGCTAGCTTATCTCGTAAAAGCTCTAGACCACCAGAGATCAGGGTCTGTTATTCTGGGAATGATTTTGATCAGTGCCCAATCATGTAAATATATCTGCCTCCCAATCCTGAGTGCTGTTCCAGTGTTTCTGCTTGCTGTTTCCTCTGATGAGTTGGCAGGGAAGAGCAACGGTCCTGACTTCTTTGGTCACCAGTCATGGCTGTCACAGACAGAACAAGGGCCTGCCCTGGTCCTAATGAAAAGGCACACCGCTGAGATTTCTTGAGTCCTCTTGCAGGTCTTGAGGAGGACTCCTGGATCCTTGCTTGAGCAACTTACAATGGACCCCAAATGGAGGAAGATGCAGTCTGCCTTCTTGCCTGTTTGCCTGTCTGTCTGTCTGCCTGATTTCCATAAGATCCCTTTGGGTGCCCTAGTTAGTCTGTCAGTTTTGCTCAGTTTGGGAGAAAGAGCTTGATAGTTAAAGTCACCCTCGTGATAAGGGAAGCTGGAATGTTTAACCTCAGCCTGCCTGCTGAATGACTGTGTGAGTGAGTGGGATGGAAAGCATAAGCTATAGGCTGCTCCATCTGTGCACCACGTCTGGGAAGTAGTGGGCAGGTGGCTGACTAGAACCTTGCCTGTGGTTCTGTGGAGATCTACATATGGCATAAGAGAGGCCTTGCATTCTCTTTGTCTAAGTTGTGCATAAGTCCCTAAAAGGGGCACAGCCAGATGGGCATCTGAACTATCTCTTTGAGGGGCACCCACCTTTTGTCTGTTACACTGTCATTCAAGGGTACATAACATACACTGTAAGAGATACAATGGAATAATTAGTGAAAACCCACTGGCTGTGACAGCAGGAAAAGGGCCTTTTATGGAGCTAAAAATTAAAATGAAGCTGCTCCCTGCATCTCAAAGAAAAAAAAAGTAAAAAGAAGACCATTTTTCCTAAGGATTCTGTCTTTGCACCCTTATCAGCTGCTGCAGTTGCTGCCAACACCTGTAACTTCTGTCCTTGTTTCCAGCTCATCAACTTCCAACCAACTGAACTGGTTCCAGCTATCCATTGCCTGCATTTGGCTACAAAGGGCCTGCCTCCAGAGCCTTCTACTTACACATCTATCCCTGTCAGATGGTGTCACCTAACACCTACCTGAGATGACTCTCAGAAAGTCCTTCTGAGTTCCACATTTTGACTGAGGAAAAATTGGATGGTTAGCCCTGGTAAATGTACTGTGCCCTATCAGACCTGAATAGATGGAACAGACCAGGTTCTATCAAATTGGGCCACCATGGGCCCACTGTCATTGAAAATGTCAGGGCAATCCTATAACTTACCTGGGAGACAATGGAACAGAATGCTGGCTTCAAAAGTCCTCTCTGTCAAAAAGCCACTATCACTGGGGCAACACGGACTCTTGCCTCTCACCCCTTCTGCCATGCACAAACTTCCAGGTTAGGAGGACATTGCCTTGGCAATAAGCCAGTCTGCTTCACTTTTGTTTAATCCTACATATTCAACTTGACTGTTCCCCAAGAGGAAAGCGATGCCTGCATCAGCTTAGGACAGATAACTGCAATACTAAAGTTTTGCAACTCTCCTCCCAAAAGCGTAGACTGAAGAGTCACCTCAGGGCATGGGAATCAACCATGATGCCTCACCATGACCCCCATCACTATCAGATATCATAAAAGCACAAGCAGGCATCCAACCACCCATCATCATGATAGACTGTTAATCACATTGGGCAATGTCTCTGAACTGTCAACAGCACAGCAAAGATGATTTCTGCTGGTTGCAAGTTACTCCTTGAGGCACCTTCAACTGGGAGGAAAGTCCTGAGAAAAAAAGACCAGCTCATTTGTACTAAAAACCCTCCTATGATTTTCAAGGAGGCTCTGATGACAGACTTCGCTCTATCCTAGTCCCTGAGCAAACAGTACAGATTGTCAAACATCTAAAATACATCTCTCCAGCCTGGAAAGCCAGCCAAGATCATGAGCCACCAAAGCCACATCAATTTTCCTTCATACATGTGGCCTCAGTCTTCTTCCACCCACAGCCTGCTGGTACACCTGCCTGGACCTAAGAATGCCCTCTTCTGCCTTCGATTGGCTCCTGTCAGCCACACGCTTTTGCAAATGACCTGGACTCAACTTCCCAGAGGTTCAAAAGCTTCTTTACCCTCTTTGAAGAAGCCCTCATAGCTTATCTTGCTAGTTTCCCAGAATGACACCCAAGCTGCCTGCTGGAAGGACACAAAATCTTGGCTATAATATCTGGCAGAAACTAGCTACAAAAGAAAAAATCCTCAACTTTTTTAGAGCTTCTGGATTCTATAAAATCTGAATCCTTGAGTTCACAAAAGCAATGATGCTTACTCAACTCTCAGCCTCAGGAGCACCCAGGGGTATACTCGTGTAAATACTTAGATCTGACCAATAAGAGTTGCCTCCCCTCTGTTTCTGCACTCTAACAGCCACTGTTCTTCTGTTAAAAAAATAACAAGCTCAACTTTAGGCCAAGCACTAAGGTTCCAAATGCCACATGCTGTGCTAGACCTCACCAAGTACCAAGGATTCTTATACAAAAATCCATGCTTGCTGCTTATGGTGATAGAGCCACTCATTGTGGCCATGAACGAGCCTCTGGAGCTGAGCCCTACAAACCATGAGTGTCTGGCATCATCCAATAAACTATTCGTGAGCTGATCAGACTTAAAAATAAGTCCTCCAGATGCTGAGTACACCTTGTTTATTAATGGAAGTAGTTCTATGAGGATTGGCTACGAATGCTATGGTCTTGGACAAAGTTATTTTGCCCAATGCTCTTCTACTCTTGCTTCCTGTTGTTATTCTTAAGCCTGCCACCAACAATACAGAAGCAGACCTTCCCCCACTTTATGTTCTGCAAGCTCATGCTGCAGCTCTGACACCCATAGCTCTGTAGCCTGTTCAAATTTCAGTCACCGTGTCACTACCCTGACCTCCATTTCCTACCCATCCTGAGAAGACAATTGTCTCAGTTATTCTTTTCTCATTGCTGAGACAAATACCTGACATGCAAAATGAAGGAAATTAAGGTTTACTTAGCTCACAGTTACTAGAGATTTCAGTCCATACTTGGGTTGCTCCAAGGCAGTGGCATAGGACAGAGAGCATCCAGTTCATGGCTGTAGAACAATAACAATGGCAACAGAGAGGGAGTCTGTCTCTCTGTCTCTCTTATATTGCATTCAGACTCTCTGCCCTGCCCCAGAGTACACACAACCATAATCCCAGCAGTACTAAGACCCATAATCACAGCCTTGGATCACTCATAATCCCTGTGGATCATGAGTCAATCACAAGCTTTAGAAGTCCCCACCCCATGACTGCATGAGGCTTTGGGGGGACAACTAGACACAAACCATAACAACAATAAAAGTTTGTTGGCTTCTGCTATAAAAAGAATCATCCCTGGACCTAGGGATCTGTTCTTGATCATAAGCAGTGAAGGTGCACCCACATTAGTAGCAGGGGTAACTCAAAAATACATTAAATAAAAGTTACATACAGATTGTGACCAATTAAAAACCAGCTGTATCTGAAGACATTCCTGCACACACATGTAACACAGGTATATATTAACTATCTCTGTAAGTTTCAGAAATCCAGCTTTAGATATGCTGAAAAATTTACCTGGATCACTCAGAAGAGGCCATGCATTCTGAACAGTCCACACATGGCTGAACCTTGAAGACATCATTCACGGGATTGCTCTGTACATACTCCTCTTGATTTTTGTGTTTTGTTATGCTGCTTGACCCAGTCGTTGCTTTACTGCCCCCTGCTAGATATGTTTTAGCCTTAAATTCCATATGGACAATTGCCTCAAGAGAATAGAATGATCAATCAAACACTTGCCCAAGATTTGATGAGTAATCAAGACATCCCGGGCACTGTCCTAAATCAGATTAACTCCATCACTACCTTGCCAGAGTATATTATAGAACAGATAGACCTGAACAATTTAGGGAAAAAAAAAACCTCTGTAATAATCTTGGGGAGTTAGGTTAGGGCCAACCTGATAATCACGAACAACCCTAATATTACCGTTTCTAGTTGGGTCTTGTATTAGAAGATCACGTGTACTATCTGCCTCCAAATCCTGGGTGCCGTTTCAGTGTTTCTGCTTGCTGTTACAATATTATGGGTTTTTTTTTTCAAAGACAGGAGACACAGCTTTGTGTACAGATGGCTAATTTGATAATATAATATTGTTCTAAAAAATGTCACATAGGCACAGCTAACATGGTTGTTTTCCTTTAATCAGGGACCAAAACTTCACATACACTTTCACTCACACAAGATATTGGCTGGAACACAGAGCTTTCTGTGGCTAGTATTCTGTGACTGTTACCCCTCCCATCCATTTCAAAGCTTTTAATATTTTGAGATGAAGTCACAGAATTGCTTTGATCTTTTAGTCCTTTACTAATTTACTAATGTGATGTTACAATAGGAATTCCTAGGAGTAAGAATCCTCATAAAATTTACTGAAGTAAACACTCACCTGCTAATGAAACTATCAAAACTCACCATGTAAGCCACTGTTATGTAGGATAATGTTGCTAATATGCTGTATGCTTGTAGAAAGTTTGAGAATTATTATCATGGAACATACATAACTGAATGGGAAATGTACTTCAGCTAGGGGAATTACTGAAGCTGGACTGTCATCTCCAAAAGTATTAAAATGAGTATATTAAAATCAAGCTAATTTAACTCCTTCAGACTCAGCCCTGAGGTATCATTCTTCTATCTTCTTTCTTTCATCCTGAAAGATGACAGCTTATTCTTTTGTATCAAAATATGGGAAAATATTTTATATTTTTAAACTTAAAAAGTAGTATAATTTGGTGAGTTTTAGTTTTTAGATTGGCTTGTTGAGGCATTAAGGGTCTATTACATTTAAAATGCATGTAATATATGAAGTCTCAAAATCTTAATAATTATATTACATATTAATGAAGATATGAACCCATGGTAAGAATATTTGCATACTGTTTTTAATCAGATGACTCCTAATAACTATGATGCCTTTCTTGACTGATTGGGTATAGACTTACAATACAGATGATATTATAATTCTTTCAAAATAAATCTGATTTTTTTCAAACAACTTTAAGTGAACCTTTAGTAAGGGACTACACACTTTAGTCCCTTACCAATGAAAATCAAATAATTTATTTAAGAAAAATTTTAACTATTTTGCAACCATTTGATTAAATACACTGTTCTACTTTATCACTTATTCAGAATCAAACAGCACCAATGATAGTCAATGAATCCTATGTTCCATTCCGGATTTTTCACATTAATGATAGCTTAATTTTCTTATGCAACATACTTCCACTTTATGTCTCACCTACTACAATCCTGAACAAGTGCCAAGTAGAAAAAGAAATGAGGAAAAATGATGCAGGCATTTATATTATTTACATTCAGTTTGCTGTCAGAAGGCTAGTTCCACAGCACAATGTGCTTATCCTGCTATGTCCCTTATCTCATCCTCCTGTACGACTCACTCATCTTCTGAATGGTTTCTATTCATCACTATGTTACATGTCTACTGATACCCTGAACAATTACCCTCATCTCACTTCATAGCTGTCATGCCATTCTGCTACTTATCTATTTTTCTGCAGTCTGAGAAAGTCTTATCACCTATCTCTTTGGGTCCTCCATTCAAGTATGTTTTTTTAAACTTTCATTGTATTTCATGCACCACCAAACTTTCTTCTTTTACAAAAATTTTAAGATTAACAACAAGGCATCACTTTGTTCCCTGAAATCACCAAAATTTGCTTCTTTGAAGTGATGGATAGCTTTATGAACTGACAATTCTTTAAGCTCCACTGTGGTAAATTTTCATATCTATTTTATGCGAATAACTTAATGTATTAGGGAAATAGTGACAGGTAATAATAAACAGTGAAAGTATATTTCTTTTTTGTCTGCTTACCACAAAATCATATGTAATGTGCAGTCTAGTTACATGAAATATTTCATGTCTCTGAAGTATATAACTTGCATTAGTTTATATGTTTAGTAAAACTTACTGAAACAAAATAATTTCACATAGACTCCAACCAATATAAACCAAATTATGAATATACTTAATGCATATAAATTACTTTATTTTGCATTTATAGGGCTACAATATATAGAGTAGGGTTATTTTTCATGAATAAAATTACAAAAACAGTTATTTTAATACAAAATTAAGAGATAATTAAATAATTTATAAAAAGGCCATATGAGTGACAAAGTGAAAGAAATGTGTGTGTGTGTGTGTGTGTGTGTGTGTGTGTTGTTTGAGTATACTGTGTGTCGGGGGAGGTAGCTGATGTCAGTGCAATCTATGACTACCTCGAATGGGTACCAGAATTTTAGTACTGATCCATAATTTCAGAAAACAACGTAAAACAAAAAGTACATATTACCAATAATTGCTTCCAACTTTCAGCGATAACATGAAAAGATAATTTATCAATTTCACAATCTAAATATGATGTGTGTTAAAGCCCAGTATCCCTAAGACCATTTTTTACAAGCAGTAAAACTTCTTTTTACATTTATCTGTGATGTATTGGAGCTTTCACTTATAAATAGCTGGGTTGTTGGATGGGAAATTGAACTGGCGTCTTAAATTTTCACTACTTGATGTTATGGCTCAATGTCACTGTAAATCAACTATGTTATTACTTGATGCTTACAAAATAAACCTATCATTCCAACTTTATTGCTGAAGTGACAAGTTTTTTTGAAATTACTTCACCCGAGTTAAGTAAAATAAACAATTAATTTTGAACTATTGTTTACTCTGCATTTTTCTACAAAACTTTCGTTTGAACTTCACCATTACTTTTGTTAATTATTTTAGGTTTACTAATTTATAGATCTCTTTATCAAATGAATGTACTTCCAATGAGTAATTGCATTTACGACATCTGAAGTATTTTTGCTTTTGGTGTTTAATTTTTGAAGTCCACATGGACAAAGACCTTTAAAACCTGGTTACAGGGAGGGGCAAGTGGCAATCAAACCTTGATTCTAATTTGTAAAGTTATGGTTCTAATTTCTGACAATGGATGTCTTTTCAAAAGCCACATTACTCTTTTCTCTTGCCATAACATAGCAATCACTAGCAGAAATGTATGCAATTATTTTATTTTAGTAAAATAATAGTTGCAGAATATATATTTTTATCATTAGTTTGCTTGATCGCATTTAGTTGTTTCCATCTCTTCATGATTCTGAACAGGGTAGGTGTTTACTACTGTCTTTGTTTTTTCTAAAGGTTTTTCTTTTGTGTGTGTAGGGTCTCACTATGCAGCTCAGATGCATAATGGTCCTCCTGATTTATGCCTCTCTAGTACTGGGATTACAGGCATGCACCACCATGCCCAGACTCCACTGTGGCTCAGTGCACCTGGGGGAGGAGCCGGAGCAGTATTTGGTGCCAGAGACCTAACCCTGCCCCTGCTCTTATATAAGCAAGTGCTTAGTCCACTGAGCTATATTGCCGGCTCTTACTACTGTCTCTTATATATTATTTTTGGTACCAAAGATCGAACTCAGGATCGTGTGATTGCCAGGCAGGTGCTTACACCACTGAGCTATGTCCCCAGCACTACTGTTATTCTTTATTTTGGCATAACTACTATTCTTGTATGTCAATATAGAATACTTATGAATCTTACTTAATCTCATCATTTTTTTCATGCTCCTGCATTTTTCTTTGCTCTTTGACATTTTAAATTTCTACCATATTTTTATATCTATTAAATACACACTAAATATACAGTAGGCCTGGAAACATTGAATGGATATCTGGCCTAGAATTCTTTCCTAAGTTACTGTTCACTAGACAGCTGCTTATGAGCTTATCAAAACAAATGCCTTGTTCATTAAATGTATCCAAAATTTAATCTTTTTCCATCTGAAAATCATCCCTTCTATGGTGTCAACTTGAGGGGTTGGAAGCTTGGTTGGGTAGGCTCAGCAACTCCATGCCCTTGGGCTTGGAGGCCCCAATCCAAGGGTATTGAGGGCCCCCATCTAGGGTAGGGACGGCTCACCTGAGAGTGACTCAGCTCTTAAAGTATGTGTAAAGGGCTTGAGAAAGGCTTCTGTGTGCCACTTCTTTGAAGGAGTTTGATCATGTAGCTATGCCAGTTTGGAGGAGCTCTGATCTTGACAGCAGCCACCACCACTTCCTTGGAGCAACTCCGGTCTTTGCAGTCAGCACAGAAAGGAGAGAGCCTTGATAGAAACCACATCGCTGCTCCTTCCTCTACTTTCCACTGGTTTTTGCCGCCATGAACTTCTACCTTCTGTGCTGGACTCAGTTGAGTATAGACTGAGAACTTCACTAAGTAAACCTTTCCTTCTGTAATTTGAGGCATCAGGTATTTTGTCCCATCAGTGAGTGAAAATTAACTGAGACAGAATTTGATACCAGAGAAGTGGGGTCACTGCTGTGACTATTCCTGATAATATGGATTACGAGCTTTTGGGAATGGCTTGTGGGAAGAGATAGGAAAAGCTTGGAGCTGTTGCCTACTAAGAAAGAGTTGGGATGCCTTCAGCTCTTCTGTATAGGAGATTCTGATCAGAGCACAGAAGACCAGCCTGCTGATAGAAATCCTGCCTATAAGAGTCAGGCTGGGGAGGTTTCTGCTGGGAAGGACTAAATTAGTTGATGGGCTCCAGATGATTTGTGTTATGGCTTGTCAGAAAGTTTGTCTGCATTTTGTTCCTATCCAGAGACTTTGCTTGAGTCCGAGATTAAGTGCAGTGGACTGGTTAATCTTGCAAAAGAAATCTCAAGGCAGTCAAATGTTGAGACAGTGGCATGATTACTGTTGGGGGATTTTAGTCAGATAGATGTTAAGCGTCAAGAGCAAAGGACCCAGCAGGATGATTGAAAATGTCATGAGTTTGGCCAGAAAGGAAGTGTCAGGAAAGCTGTGTACTGCAAAGATAGAGCTGAGATCTCCACTGCCCAGGAGGACCAGGAGAGTAGAAAGGATGTTGTGAGGCCATCGCAGCAGGTGGCAGGTTCTCGCCCTTTGTGGTCTCAGGATGGCAAGGCAGAGGGACTTTGTAATTTAATTCACTACAAGAATTAAAAACATTTTTCTAACAAAAATAAGAGAAGAAAATCTTACTACTTGTTATGCTAATAAATGAATAATGTAATCATTTTCAATGTGGCACATATATTGATGTAAGTATGTGCAATTGAACAGCATATCTCTTAAAATGTAGCTATGTGCTATGCTATAATACTTCTTATCCATGAATGTCATTGAACACTACTGTACCAAAATACTTTAATTTATAAATAAACTTAACATAATAATTTACTTTGTAAAGATAATAGCCATGAAGAACAATAATCTATCTGACACTGATTTCTAAGTGTCTTTAGGCAAACTGTAATATTTTCCTGTGTACATATACAATAGAAATTTTGCCCTATTACTTAACATGATGTATAGCTGACAGATTTCTTAGTAGATAAGAGATAAAATATTTAGTACAAAAAGAGAATATCTAGCCAGGAGATAGCTCAGTGGCATGAGCATCTGTCGGGCAAGTGCAAGGTCCTGGTAATATATATATATATATATTTTTTTCCCTTAAAAGAAAAAATGGAGGGTATTGGAATTTTAAGGTAATTTATGGACAATCTGTTCCATAAAAACAATGCAGAGAAATGTACTTAAAATATTTTAATTTGATGTTGGTTTTTCTGTTCAAGGAATCTCAGCTGCATTATTTTGACTTTAAGTTATTTGATCACAAATAAAAATGAAGAAAGTTCAACATATCAATACTTGGTGAAAAATACCTGTTCCTTATTATGTCCAGGATGTTTGT
>NDGN011487277.1:0-12267 GCA_002564285.1 Tympanoctomys barrerae
AGTAGTTACAGAAAAAAAGTTGAGAAGAAACCAATACTCTCTCACGATAAAAATAGCCAACAATCTAGGAATTGAAGCAAGCCATCTCAGCTTGATATTGACCATTTTGGGGACTTACAAACTAATATCATACTTATTGAGTAAGAGAATGAATACTTCTTATATAAAATCAGGGTCAACACAAAAGTGCCCCCTTTTGAAACTTCTATTCAATATTTGAGAGTTTAATTCAAGAAAATTAGGCAAGCAAAATAATGAGAAGCATCTAGATTGGAAAAGAAAAAGCGAACCTATCTCTATTCATAAATTGCAACATTTTGCATTTAAAATCTCCTAATGAATCATTTCAAATACTATTAAAAGTAGTACATAAATTTACCAACGCCTCAGGATACAAAATTAATGTGAAAAAGTCACTCACATTTTTAAATAGTAGCAGTAGAAGTTCTGAAACTAAAACTAACAAAGCAACTTTGTTTATGACAGTATTCAAAAAATGCTTAAAGAGCATAAGACTCTGTTAGTCAGCTTGTTGTTACTGTGGCAAAGTACCTGTCAACACCAAGTTTAAAAAGTTAATTTATTTGGCTCATAGTTTCAGAGATGTCAGTTCATGATCATGTGGTGCCATTGCTGCTGAACCTTGGACATAAAAATCATACTGGAAGCATGTGGTGGAAAAACATTGCTCTTCTTATGGCAACCTGGAAAGGGAGAGAAAGACAGACAGACAGACAGACAGACAGACAGACAGACAGACAGAGACTGGTGGCAGGCCTATTCCTTCTCCCCTTTTCCTTCAAGGCAGACCTCAACCCTATCATATGGTGCTACCCACTTCTGAGGTGATGTCCTCCCTCAGTTTGTTGTCTCACATGCCAAGTGCATCTGGAAAGATCCTCACAGACATACACCTAAGTGTGCTGCACTAATTTCCTAGGAATTTCTCACTCCAAACAAGTTGACAAGATTATCCATTACAAAGGCATGCACCAAAAATGACAAGGAAAACCTAATAATGGGTCAGATTACTTAATACTGCTGAAACAGTGACATTAATCAACTTTATGTTCAGATGCAAAACTACCTCTATCAAGATATTAACTGTTAAAAAAAGATATTAACTGTTATTTTACAGAAATTAAAGCACTGATCCTTAAATTTATGTAGAAATGCAAAAGACTTAAAAAGATCAAAACAATATTGAAAGCTAAGAATAAATTTGGATAACTCTCATGTCCACATTTCAAAACTTACTAAAAACTACAGCACGGTGTGATACTCGCATAAACACCAACAGAGGTCTGTGAAATACAATTGACATTTCATAAATAAACCCATACATTTATGACCAATTCATGTTCAACATGGACACAAAGATAATTCAACAGAAAAAAAAATCTTTTGGTGGTAGAACAACTAAGTAACCACATGTAAAAAAAATGAATTTGGACATGTACCATACTACATACATAAACATTAATTTAAAAAGAGAACTAATCTTAATTNTAAGAACTAAAACCACTAAGGCTTTCAGAAGAAAACAATGGAGTAAATCTTCAAGGCTTTTGGTTAAGTAGTAGTTTCTTTGACACAAAATCAAAAGCATAAGTAACAAAAGAAAAATATTAAAATTGAAAATTTTGTTCAAATAGTATTATCAAGAAAGTGAGAAGACATGCCTCATAGTGGACTACATAGTTCTAAGTCATACCTTTTAAAAGAGACTTCTATTCAGCATGCATAAAGAATTCTTAAAATTTAATAAAAAATGTTTTTCATTGGCAAAGAACTTAAATAGGCAGTGATCAAAGAAAGACCAAACAATCAATAAGTGCGTGCGAGAACTCTCAGAATCAGTCATCACTAAGGAACTGTAAACCTAAAACACTCCAAGATGTCTCCTCATATTCTTTAAAAGAGCTATGACCAATGATAGATGACAACAAATGGTGGAAAGGATGGGCCAAATTAGAATCCTCCTATGTTGTCAAAGGGCATTTAAAATGGTGTAACCACTTGGACAAACCATTTAATAGTTCCTAAATATAGTACACATAGGCTTATCATATGACCCAGAATTCATCCTCGTAGGTAAACACCAAACAGAAGATAAAATATGTATCTGTACAAAAACTTGTATGTTTATAGAAAAATAACCCAGAACATCCAAGAAGGAGAATTAATCCAACTGTCCATCAATGGATAGACACTTAACCAAGCAAATTCACATGTGGGATATAAAAAATGAAGTAATAATAGTACCTCGTACAACATGGATGAACTTTGGAAACATTGTGCTGAATTAAAAGAGCCATTCCCAAAAGGGCATGCATGACACTATTATATTTGTAAAAAGTTCTCAAAACATGAAAATTTATAGTGATAGAAAACAAACTATAGTTTGCCTATCCATTGCTGATTTGGGAAATCATATAAAGAAATAGGGAGAAATCATTGATAGCTGCCTTAGTTACTTTTCTCATCCCCGAGACAAAATACCTGACACATACAAGTTAAAGGAGGAAAGGCAACTCACAGTTTGTAGAGCTTTCAGTCCACAGTCAGCTGGCTCCAAGGCAGGGTGGTGTAGCACTGGCCCATTGCAGAGGAGAAAGAGTTCATGGAAGGGTGGGTAAGCGGCCACAACAGCAGCAACCTGCTTTCCCTCTCTCCCTTTATGCTCCATCCAGGCCATAAGCCTATTGATTAGTGCCACCACCTCAAGGGTGGGGCTTCCATTATGCATACACAGAAATGTACTCATTCCAACCAGTGGTCTAACTTATTGCCACACACCCTTAATCCTAGTATCAGATGCCCTAGTTCCCACCAGCTCCCAAAAGCCCCATTCATGAATGCATGAGCCTTTTGGGGGGATATCTAGACAGAAGCCTCAATAGTAGACAGGGGGTTTCTTGGCTTTGAGACAGAACAAAAATGGTCCAAAATTAGATTGCGATTCCATTTGCACAGTCCTAAGACTATTCTGAACAGCACCGATATATAAATTTTAAATGAGTGAATGTGTAATATAAAATTGTTTTTCAATAAAGCTGGTTAAAATGCATTGGTTGTGCTATCTTTTCTACAGGGTAGAATGCAGTTATATCACCACAGGACAGTATTCATTGTATTTCTCTGGGAAAGATAATTTGAATTTCCATAGTTTTCTCTCTTTTTTTTCCATCCCAGTTCTGAGGATTGAAACCAAGACCTCATACTGAGCAGTATCCCAATCTCCCTTTCTTTGTTATGAAACAGAGTATCCTTATGTTACTAAATTACCCAGACTAGGCTTGAATTTGTGCTCTTTCTGCCTCAACTACCTAAAATACTGCAAATACAGAGTCTGCCTACTCACCTGACTTACAATTAGGTGTTTGTTTTACAAGTTCAATTTTACCTCTACATAGATATAAAATAATTGATATAATAGAAATTCAAATGGGATTATCTCAATTTAACAAAGTAATCCCTAGGGAATACAATAGCTAGCTCTCAGCTGAAAGAACACTTGTTCATTTCCAAATCTTGAGCAATTTTCTTTGAAAATTCCAGCGAATTCTTATCACAGTATTTTTCCCTTTCTATTCCCTGCCCTTCACATGTACCTTAACCTGATTCATTTTCTCTTTTAATTTCAGTTTCTGTTAAAAAAAAAAAAATCACCCTCTCCTAAAAGCTTCCTTAAAAACAAGCATTAGCTACCTATTGTTATTTAATGAATTGTGTTCATTAAATAACACATAGCTTAAAAAAAAAGCAGTGTCTATTGATTCACAGTGTCCCCCACTCAGGAATGTAGGCTCAGATTGCCTGGATGGCTAGTTCAGGGTCTCTCCACCCACTGTAGGCAGGATGTTGTCAGAGCTACAGTCATCTGAAGGCTTGACTGGGGCCAGGGGTCAGTTTTTACATTATTCTTGTCCATGAAATAAATGATCCCAGTAAAACAGGAGGCAGACACAGTGACTTTACAGCCTCCGACCTCATATACCACTACTTCTACTTTACTTTATTTGTTAGAAGTCACTAAACCCAGCTCACACTCCAAGGATGTGGAATTGGACTCCATCCTTCAAAGAAAAGGTTAAAAAATTCCTGGAGACCTATTTCAATGCCACATCTCACACTCATACACAAACACATCCTCTTGCCTCTTGTCACATAATCTCCATTGTCTTAGTCAATTTTTTTTCTGCTGAATAACTGATTATAATATGTGTGTGTGTCAATTATTGCATTCTCCACTATCACATATGACCTATGTTATATTAATCACATTGAATATTCAACACCAGGAGTAGAATCAGAAACAGAGTAAACCAAAGATTATTTTGTTTCCTAGGTTAAGTGATCATAGAGATGAGATAAGGGGTTACAGAAGCAGAGTAAGTCTGGGAAACTAGTTATCATGACCCTTAACCTAATATATTCCCCAGTATTTTACCTTAAAGGAATTCTAATGGTTGACTCTAAATCTACTGTGATTCTGGGTAAGGAGATCTTGTCCTCCATGAAACTACTGCATTTGAAGCCTCTTCCATGCTTGCCAGATCCAAAACAAGTCATATTGATAAAAGTTTAGTACTCTTTCTCAGCTATATGCACAAACCAAACCCCTCCCACCTTTGAAGAGCCAGCACCACAACCAGGTGGGATGAGTCATGCCTGATAGCTCAGTATTTCCCTCCATGCTTATAAAAGAGAAGAGAGAAACCACTGAAGCAGTCTGGAGCCCAGGGTTTATTGCAAGCATTTTATCTGGGTTTAAGAATAAGAGACCTTGAATGCTACTTACATTATTCACTCTTACTTATCCAAGATTCCACAGCATTTTTAAAGCTAAATATTGGTGCTACTTGGCTCTGGAGAATAAGGAAATCCACATGCAATTAGGAAGCAAACAGTAATGGAAAGTACACAGGACTGGGAATCCACAGCACACCACTCATTTGCTAAAAACCTTATTTTCCATACCTATGAAATGGCAAGGTGGGGGCTGAGGAAGATACAGATAGCTTCAAATTCCAGCTCAGTCTATACTAGTTTATAAGTTTAGTAGTGGCTTAATAACCCATGGATCATCTTGCCAACTTTTTGCCAATAGTTTCAATGAGCACAACGTCTTTGGTTGGACCTGCATTTCTACCTGCCTTCTCTAAACTCTTGGAAGAAGGGTGAGAAGATTATACAAAAGGGAGAGAAAGGCATGTCTCCACTGTAGGACAGAGAAAAGTGGTTGGAGTTACTGAAGCCAAACTGTCTGCTTCACAAAAGTATGAGGCACAATGCCACTTCAGTTCTGGAGAACAGAAATTGCAGGTCTTCTTTTTTTCCTTGTCACTGGGGAATCAAAGACACCAACTCCTTCAAACTTAGCCCAAAGGTGAATTAACAGCATGGCAGGTGGATCCTCTCACCACTCTCCTTGATGCCCTTTATTGAAGCTTCTAAGTCAAGTTCACTGAAGCCCTGATCTTTAAAAAACACCTGATTAAACCTGGTGTCCTGATGATAGGACAGACAGTAGTGGGGTGGAATGGGGACAAGGAGTTGGTGTTTATCCTCTAATAATATTTTGCAGGAGGAATGGATAGCTTAAGACTTTCTATCTGTGTGTTTGCCTCTGCAGAGCTGTGAAACAGCATTCTCCAAACAATAAGAGTGATGATGAAGAGGAAAACAATGGCTACTTTGTTTGAGCCCTTGTTCCAGGAAACTTGTCTCCAATGTGACAGCAGAAGGAAAGGACATGGGATTGTCTCGTCAGGAATGCCTGGGAAATCACATTCTGGCTAAAGATTTGGGTTGTAGGGCTGCCACATTTCAATCAAAATCTCTTTTAGCAAGAAGAGGAGGAATAAAGAAAATATATTGGGTGGCCAGAAATGAGTACAAGAACATAAAGCTCAGTGTTTCAATTTGCAGCCTGTGAAACTTGTATACCAAAGCTGGCAAACTGCAGAACTGAGAATTGCAAAAGATCTCAGAGATGGACTTCAAGTCCTTCCTGTTTTGGATGAGAAAAACAACACAGAGAAGTTAAGGGATACATTCACAGTCCAGTAGTGTGAAAATCACACAGTGATCAGGAGACCTGCCAATAGTTGATGTTGAATGAACGGGATTCAAGAATGAAAACAAAATCAAAGTGCTGACTTTAAATGATTTTGGGGAACTGTGATGAATTGACAACACCGAGTGACAATCAGGAGGGTCACAATGAACATAGGGTCCAAGATGTTCCTAGATTTCTACCTTGGGAGACTGGGTACATACTGGTGTCACTTATTAAGATAGGAAGCACCAGTGGAAACCAGTCAAGAGTTTGAAACTATGTCTTATTTGATTGGAAAACTCATTTACAATGTCTAATAATCAGTTAAACTTGGACTTAGGAGAAGGGTAATGACATAAGAGATGACAACATGCAGGTGACAACTCATGGAAGTGGATGAAAGGTATTAGAGAAGGAATTTGGAAATGAGTGGAGCACAGCATACTGGAAGAACTGAGGTTCAAGGGAAGCAGAGCAGGTGACAAATTGGAGAAAATGAGCTAATCAGAGGAGAGGAGAAAAGTCTGCACTGGGGATGTAAGGACCAAACATAGCTCACTATAACCCCCAGCAACTGTAAAACTCACATCTGCTTCACCAGGCTCTGGGACCTCTCCCTGTCTCTTGGTCAGGATGAAGCAGGAAAATCTCTAGCCCATTAGCTCTGCTTTGTTTTCTTCAAGGTCCTAGTAAAATTGTGAGTTTCCAAAACTGAAGCCAGTGCTCCAAGATGCAGCCTATGTAGATATCTGGAGAACCAACCTTCATTCAGAGTCCCTGAATGTTCTATGCACTCTGTTTTCTGAGTTCTTCACTGGGGTCTGGTGTGCGGATGTGTCTGTCTCTTTAGGCCAGATAAATGCTCCATTGGAGCTATTAAATCTGAACCCCCTGAACCTGTTTGAAAAACTTAGGGCTTTGCAGAAAAGGTAATAGTCAATAAAGTTAAGAGAAAGAATAGAGATGAGCAAAAAAATCCAGTTAAAAGAAACAAATAAAATCAGTGCCTTCTAACCTTCAATTTCTTTCTAAATTCAGTAAAGCGTCATTAACAAATAAATAAGTACTTTCTATGTGACTTCATATCAGCTGAAATCTGATAGTATGATTTCCAAAGAAATTTTAAGCCTCTAGATTTATTAAACCAAGAGAAGGTGTAACACAAACAGCATGACAAAAAGGCCAGATCTTCAAATGAGCCCTGTAAATTGATGATTCCTCATCAATGGAAGTACAGGGAAGTAGAAGTGAGGACACTGGAGTAAAAGTGAGAAACCTAGTTCTAAACTTGGTCCTGTGCCTCAGGAATTGAAGGTACAGAAGTCCCTCACTATTTCATGATTTCAACTTTTGTGGGCTCACTGTTCATGGATTTTCAAAAAATATTAATTTAAATTATTTATTGCAGATTTTTCACTGTATCACAGGATCTTGCAGTACCATACTGTCTGTGTATATTGTTAAAATTATGTAGGTTTACAAGTTAGAAAATGGTTACAAACACTAGAAGTGTTTTTAAAAGTGTGGGAAAAGTTTATAAGAGTGTGGGAAACATTTATAAAACCTTAAAATATATATAAATATTAAAATACACACAACGATTTTCACTTATTACAGGGGTATTTGGAGCATAACCTCTCCAATAAGTGAGGGATCAATGTATTTCCATGCAAAAAATGTTTGAAATATTTCCTGGAAGTATGGAAAATCACTTGCATAAAGCATTGGGTTCAATGCCAAAAACTGTGCATCCATGTGTGTGTGTGTGTGTGTGTGTGTGTGTGTGTGCACGTGCGCACACACACACACACACACACAGTTTCCTGAGCAAATAAATGATCAAGGTTCCTTGGGCCTTATAATTGACCACTTAAGACATCATTCCTACTGAAGTGAAGATAATAAACAAGAGTACAATACTACTTGGAATGAAAAAGGAGAGAAAACAAGACATGGAAGAAAGAATAGATTTTGCAAGATGAATGTGACTTTTCATGTGCATAGTTAATGTAAAATGTTTTAGATTAACAGTTATCTTACAAGAAAAAGCATGGTCAAATAAAGGACAAAGTGGTGTTAGCGATCCCCCAAGCCCTTAATTTTCACTCTAGGTGGAAACATGCAGGGGTGACAAATAAGACTAGACTTGTAAGAAGCAGCTCAGCAAACTCCCTTGATGGGAGTGGGGAGCCATTGCAGACTGTTGTTTATGAGAGTACAGTCAGAGGGCACCTTCTGAAGACCAAAAATCTTAGACACTGCTAACCCACTGAGTGGAAATACAAATCTGAACTCTCAGGAAGCTGCATCGGTTACTTGTATTCTGTGACCTCTGCTCTTTCATCTGCACAAAGACCAGAACAGGATGGCATCACAAGATTTCAGCCTGTTCTAACATTCTATCCCACATTTAACTAGATGTAGGTGAATGGAGATCAACTTGGCAATTTTGAAGACAGGTAAGTGCCACCACATTGGATGACAGTGCTAGAGGATACCTGGAAGAGTTTGGCACTGGTTGTGTGATATTTTTAAAATAATTGTATGTGTTTTAAGACTTTTGACAATCCATTCTCATTTGGCCAGTTACTAAATTACTGCTCTTAGCATTCATAAGAGAAGTTATATCCTATCTATTCCTTACATTCCCTCATATAAGGAGGTGTCTGTATATGTCCTTCTATGTCCTTGCTGTCATATAGAAGCCTAACGTATATTCCATGAATACATTCAAGAATCCTAAAGCTGGCTGCATCACAAAAAAACAGGAGCAAAATACTCAAGTGTTTAGCATAACAGGATTTAAAACCAAACATCTAGCTCTTTCTTTTTCTCTTGGAAGACTACCATCCCTAGCTGCTCCCCGCCTTCCCTTGCACTGGCTTTCTCCAGTTCTGGCTTTTCCAAAGCATTTCAAGAATGATTGCCATTCTTAGTGATACCTGTTCATTTTTTTCAAAATACAAAGTTGTGCAAAGAATGCAAAAAATGCACAAGTGTGTATTGATCTCAAGAAATCAGGAATGTCTCAGAACATTATCCCCATAATTTTCCACTGTGGGTTCCCAGATGGGTTGGATGGTGCTCATTCCATGTCTTGCCTGGCCAGCTACTTAGGAGGTATGGAAAATAAAAGTGTCCAGTCTGGAATCTCAGACCTATGAATTGCCAAGACCTGGTAGGTTTTCCCCAAATCTAATCCTTATCCTTAAAAGGGTCTGCTGTGCCAGGGACCCATCATCTTGATTACAGCTCAACAATCTAGCCTGCCTTGGCAGGGCATGCTCACACCAAGCTTGAATGCAGTGGAGTCTTAGGGGGAAAAAAAGAGGATTAAGTACTTCATGTTACTTCTTGTCCTCCCTGACACAGTTCACTGGACTCTAACACTTGGTTTGGGGAAGAATTATATCCTGAAGCCATCTGGCAAGACAAAGGAAATATCCTTTCAAATTTGGCTTTCCTCTGGAGTACTTGACCAAGATAGATTCATGCTTATCTCTCATACACACACACACGCACACACACACACACACACACACACACACACACACAGAAAAAATAGAATACACCATGGTTTCTGAGGGTACACAGTTGCAGGGTAGTGAGGGCAGAAGGAGAGAGATTATAAAAGTAGAAAGGTTCTTTTGCTTCCTCTTCTCTCTTACTTGCAGTCTTACCTGTTCTACAGCTTACAAAGTTTCTCATTCCACATTGGTAATGTACGAGTGAGGCCAAAACAAGAAGCAGTGAGAATTTGAGTAGTTCTGTTATGGACATTATGTACCATGAAGTCTTCAGTAAAAAGGCCCTTGATTGAGCTTTACAGGTTGATTGTTGTTTCAACTAAGGACATTGTGATTCATTTACTTGACTTTTGCAGAGCTATTCGACCCAAAGTACACAACATCATTTCTTATTTCTTACTTTTCTTACTCCTATGGGACATAGTATGTTAGTACATAGCTACATGTCAAATAAATTTGAATTGGTGTACTGCACTTGGTACTTGGTAGGTAACTCAGAATCGATGAGCTAAGAACCTAGGTCAAGGGTTTATGTAATTTCAGATAGGAAGACCTGTTAGTAGCAGTAGGACATTCATTCCAGCCTTTGGAGCTTGCTGCCTTGACTAAGTTCACCTGGAACGAAGAAAGAATCACCACAGTGGATCACTAAGGTTGTGACCAAAACAGTGGATAAACATTTGCTCAGCAGACATGATGGGCTGGTCTGTCTCTGGGCTGTGTGTGGAAGTTGTCATATCCTTCAGGTCTTGCCAGCCTGAAAATGCCACCACATCATAACCTCTTCTTGATTTTGTAAACTGATGTCTGTTAATCTCTTATCCTGGTGTGAAATTAATTTTGAGATGGAGTAAAGTTAATCCACTAGTGTGTCCACAAGAATCTGTTCCCACGAAAACATGTGACAGATACAAGCATAATATGAATTTATATTCTCTGTCTTTGGAATAATTTCAACCATATGTAATTTTTTCACACTCAGCTAATGAATTCATCAATGGATAAATATATGGATGAGTATAGTGTTAATCCCCACCACCCAATCACTTTCTAAACACATGAGCCTTCTTGCTGTCATTTTATATGTAAACTATAATACTAAGAAGAATAAGAGCCAGTGTGCTAGCTCAGCAGACTAAAGCACCCACTTAGGCAAGTTCAGGCAAGTGCAGAGACTGCAGTTCAATCCCCAGCACCACATGCCATGCCAGCCCTGCTCCCAGGGCAGGCTGAACCTGCCAGAGTCTGGGCATGGTGGCACATAATTATAATTCCAGCACTGGGGAGGCTGAAAGCAAACAGATCACGGGGAATCTAAGCTGGGTAGTGAGACCTGCAACAACCAAATACATTTTTTTAAAAAGAAGAAGCATAATATGAAGAATATAGCTGCACAACCTATGGGACAGACTCTTTGGCATGGAATAGTTTTTGTGTGGCTACAAATTCCTGCTATGCCTCCATCCCAGGATTGGAGAATTTCTCTTCTGTTTTTTGTTAACTTACCTTTGAGTGTTTTCTTTAAGGTTATGAGGAGTTGGGTCCTGGGGGATAGCTAATGACCTAGCAGCTTTGTGGCACCTGGGTTTCAGTTCTGTGCCTGACCACTTGGTTATAATGGATGAGAATGCTCATTCATAGGTAGGTAATGTTCTGACAAAACAGGAGGAAGAAACAAAGCAGAGAGAAGGTAACATAGGATGACAAGGACAAGAATAGCTACCCAAGGGGTACCAGGGTGCAAACAGAGGGGCCAGATCATCAAAGATCCCCACAGTTAGGAACTGGCCCCAGGAAGTAAACTTAAGGGTAATTGATTCAGAGCCCAGGGATGACCCATTGTGGACCAGCAATTGAGTAGCCTAGTTCTCTACGTACAAGTATTGAGAACTGTTGCTGGCAGACCCCCAGAATTTTGAAATTTCACCACTGTACCTTGTTATGTTGGCAAGGTCTTCCTAATTCTTTCTCTCCTCTGACAGGGATGCCAGCCTGTCTGCTTTGTCTGAGAGACTTCCTCTGTGTTTCTGAGAAATTCTAGCTATTGAGAAGTTCCTAGAAGCCTCTGGTCTTGTCCCCTCACTCCCCCATTCAATCAGATACAGAAAGGATCTTGCTCCTTGCTGGTACCCACCTGCCTCCTGGGCAGACTGGCACATTCTCTCTACCCCCTTCCCCACCTTCCTCTCAAGCTTTCCCAGCCAAGGTAACAGCACTCACCTAAACTAGGGAGGGCTGGAACTGTTTTAATCAGAAGTGAAAAGGATCTAGAACTTTCTGATAATATGACAGTTGTTTCTGCTAAATCATGTCCAACTTTCCTTGTGCCCATTTTTACTCTTGTTCACTACTCCTACCCACACCCCTGATATTTTTTCCCTCAAATTTTAATATTACCAAGAGTCTGCTAGGAAAAGATGCACTGAGACACTGAGACTCACACCACAACACACACACACACACACGCACGCACGCACGCACACATGCACACCCCATCACACATGAAAACTGAGATCCACAGGAAAAACTTCCTTGTATTCATTTACTTCTCAACTGCTTAATTTCTTTTCCTTTTAAAGAAAATTAAGTTATATCAATAGAAAACAATATGGGACTGGGGAGATGGCTCAGTGGAATAAGCGTTTCCCTGGCAAGCACAAGGGCCTGAGTTCAATC
>NDGN011487282.1:0-12875 GCA_002564285.1 Tympanoctomys barrerae
TTGCTTGGCCAATGTGCTCTCTGTGAAAGCCTGAGAGAATGATTTCTCTCCATGTGACTCACCACCAAGTTTTAGCCAACTTGCCAGATGAATTTCCACCCCTTGGACTCCCTTTTCTAAGAACATTCTCTTTCTATCAAATTCCAAATCAGGAAAGAGAAAAATGTGATGCACTTGAAGTTAGGAGTCTGGTGATCTGTGCAAGAAAGAAAAAGAGGGGAAGAGGAGTGGTGAGACATGTGCGCGAGTCCACTGTCAAATTCTGGTGCTGTTTCTTGACGCAGGCGATGGTTATTTCATTGTGCTCATCTTACAGCTATATGTTGAATGGTACACTTCTGATTTTTGCAAGTTTCTACACATGGCGGATTTGACCTCCGGGAAGTGTAAATGACATTAAAATACCAGCCCTCCCCTAGCTGGTGAGCCTGTCGTATAATAAAAATACACAAACCCAACTGCAGTCTTGAGCTGGCTTCCACGCTCCTGTGTTCTCATCAGAGCTGTTTCTCTCCCTACAAAGGCAGGAAGGGAAGAAAGAGTCTTTCTCCCATGTCACCATTCCTAGGAACCTACAGTTCTAGAAAATAAGGCTGGGGCCAGGCAACAGTTGACTCAGAAATATAGATCTTAGATCTTGTGGTTTCTGAGCAAAAAAGCTCTGCCCTTCAAGTGAGATTAAGTTGAAGAATTAGTTGTGCTTAAATAATGCTTGGTAAATATTTGTTGAAATTAAATGATCAGGTGTGGCAACCTATCTCCAAAGCTGCTGCTTTGACCTGCATTCAGTAATGCCTGTTTAAAAGAGACTCTTCTTATGTAATTATCCAACAACATACAGACCAGGATGTGCTCATTCACGGCATGAGGTGGCATGCCAAGTGTGTCACAGGCCTGGTGCATTCGCTGCCTGGACATCAAGTAAGCCAGTGTTTGGAATCTCCAGACAACTGTGAAGCTGCGAGCAGGAGAAAACAGCTAACGGCAGCTGCTGGGGCCTGACGCTAGCACCCTCTGCAGGTTATGTAACAGCTGTTGTGTAATTGTGCATTTAATTCGACACACGTTTTTGAAAGGGCAAACAATTAAACTTACCAAAAGGAAAAGACTTAAGGGAGAAAATGAGAAATGTTGAAAGGATACAGTAAGTCTTATCTGATCTTCAAGGAGGAGGTTCAGGGATTTTGGAAAGTAACTGCTTTAGAATCTAGGGGCCTGGCCCATGCCGCAAAATCTGGCCTGCCTTCTACTTTTCTGTAAATAAAATTTTATCGAAAAACATTTGCACTTATTGTACACAGTGTCATTTACACAAAGTACAAAGAAGTTGGAACAGAAATCATCTGGCCCAGAAACTTAAAGGTATTTATTATTTCTCTCTTTATAGAAAAGTGTGTGAATTCCTCTTAGATGAAAAAAAAAAAAGTGAAGCTTAAGTTTTTGAGAGGGGCACAGTTCACTTGGAGAATCAAAGAGGCTGCTTCTTGATCCTGTCTGAGATTCCCCCTACAAAGCAGAAGCTCACAGTGAATAAGAGTCTGGGCTGCAAAGTCAGGCAGGCCTGAAAGGAAACTGAAATTTTGGCCTTGTGATTAGAAGTGACTGACCCTCTCTGTATCTAAAAAAAAATTGGGAGACCAATTGTGGCAGGAAAGAAAACTAAGACTCCAATCCTTACTTCAGGAAAATTGCTCTGCATTTTTTAGTTTCCCTACCTAAATCTCATATTCAGAGGAGCTCCCAAGAAATTATTGCTAATTCGGTATAATCAAAGCATCCAAAGAATTTTATCTTGCTCCTATTAGAACTTTGGCTAGAGCCTCAGTACAAGACAGCATTGTATTTAACATGAGAAAAGTTCCCTTTACAGTTATCTGTTTTGAAAGTTCCCAACTTGAACATCAAGAATTTGATTTATTTGCGAGTCCTGCTTAAAGTTTTTGTGTGATTGTCTATAGCAATGATTGATAAATACAAACACATTTCAAAACCAGAGGTCCCTCTCTGCTGTGTGAGCTTCCACAGGTAATGCTGCATATGGTGGACCTTGGTGGCGCGGCGCAGTGCTGTGTGTCAGTGTCCTCAGCGTTCCCTGAAAGTCCTGCTGACTTTTCTGTTTCCAAGTAGAAACTACCTATGACTTAGGGCTTCTGAGATCACTGCAGGTGCCCACACCTAGTGCTGGGAATACAGCTGCATGACGAGGCTTTTTAAAAGCTGGCAGAGGGTAGTGCCTAAAGGGTCCTTATGTCCCTCTTAAGCCTGGTTCCCTGGAGAATGGGCCAATCTGCTGCTGGCCTTGTCCTGAGATGCCTGGTTAAGCTTCTAGTCCTTGCCATCTTCTACTGAGAACAACTGCCCTTTTGGACTCTTTCAATTCTCAGATTCTCTGATTCCAAGTCTGTCAGAGAACAGAAAGTTACACAGCAGCATAAAAAGCCAAAAAAAAATAAATAATAATAATAATAATAATAACTGGGTTTAGTGGCCAGAGCAGCTGGGCTGCATATCCTTATCACAGCTTTCGGCTTTGTAAATTAATTCATCTGCAAATAGTGCCCCTTCTCCAGATGCAGCTTCAGTGTCAGAGTGCTGGGTTTTAAGGATTTAAGTTTAAAGTCAAAGGCTTCCTGCTCTAGGTGTTACAAAAAAGTGGTGTCCTTTCTTTTTTTGCTCCGGGTCTGTTCACCCAATCATATCCCAATATGCAAATAAATGTTAGCGAGTGTGCAGATAAAAAGGAACAAATAAAGCCAAGTGCTGTATCAGAATCAAATTGCTGAGCCTGTCACCTGTGCTCCCGGAGCTGAACCAGAAATGTTGTCCTCAGCAAAGCCAGATTTACCTGCCCCACTGACTGATTTGAAGATCCAGTATACTAAGGTTAGTACAGCTTCTACGTGCTGCTTTGCCTGGGATTTTCCTAAGGTTGCTCTGAAGCATGAAAAGATCAATTTAACTAAACTTATGTGAAGAGCCCTTTGCAAATATAAAAATAAAGATTTGTTTAAAATGCAGGTCTGGCTTTGGTGTCCTAATCAAATAATAAATTCTAAATCATGTCAGACAACCCTTCATAAATTTCTCATAATATTTCAAAGTAAAAAAAAAAATATTTGAGAGTGAAAAGAATCTTCTTCTATGTTAAATATTCTTGTACCAGAATGCAGTGCACTTTAGTAAACAGTTTTATTAACTCAGTGTGGTCAGAATATATGATGAGCGAGGCAAATATTCTCTAGATTAACTTACTGGAAGAAGCCAAAGAGTTAGAAATACGAGAGGGAGGGAGGGAGAAAAGGAGAGAGAGAGAGAGAGAGAGAGAGAGAGAGAGAGAGAGAGAGAGAGAGAGAGAGAATACTATAATAATGTGACTTTTCCATGTGGTTCATACAATGAGTGTTAATTCAGAGGACTTAAATCTGATAATTAGATGAAAGCCGTTTTATACAACTTCAAATCTGCTTCTACCCTTCTACTTAATTTGGTAAAGAAAGCATGCTTATTTATTTCTGCAGCCCAGTTTGTTACTATTGCAGCAAATATGTAATTGTTAATGATAAATATTTGGAGAAACAAGGGCAGGAGTCAGACTCAGCCTTCAAAATCCACATTGAGGGAGAACTAAGAAATAGATCTTGCTGGAGTTGTTCCGAGGGTGTCTATCCACTTTGCGCATTCACAGTTCCATGCCTGCTTTCCAGTCAGATGGTAAACTGCAAAACAGAAAGAAAAGAGAAAAAGAAACCAACATCACACCAGTCTGAGCCAAATCTCTTAAGGTTAGCTTGATGGTGTGATACAGAAAAGTAGGAACTAAGCTGTTGCAATGTAGTACTTGCCATTTTGCCTTCTGAATTAGATAATAAATCTACTGACAGCGTTAAACTTACTAACATAATATTTTCATATATTATTTGCTAATTTTCCACCTGCAGTGCTGCATGAGTTTGAAGTCCTAACTTCTATTGCTTTTATTTAAGTAGGCACAACAAGTGAGATAGATAGCTGCTCAACTGATTGGTCCTTTCTCTTAGGAAAATTTTTCCAGGCAGCATTGTGCCTTTTTGCATGGTAGTCTTGAAGCTTTGGACTATATGAAGGTACAGTACACAAGAATTTATAGGACAGTAAATGCTTTTCCACTGAATTTTATAGTTAATGGGGTGACAAAACATGTAAATGACTCCAAATAATTTACATTTGAAAAAGTTATGCCCAAAACTCCTAAGACTCCAGTCTTCTTGACTTTCTTATCCAAAGTTTGCTCTTCACAAGCAATTTCAATTCAAATTAAGTGTATTTAAAAATACATTTCATGATGACCAAAATTACAGGAATGGCTTTAACTATCCCACTGTAGTTACTAGAAGGAATATATTTTTCTAAAGCACTACCTGAACAGGTATTTTGATAGCCTTGATGTGTCCTCACCCTTTATTTAATTTGATTTTTCAGACAGGTTTGAAAAGTCTTTTTTGTACTCCCAGGCAGCTCTAATGTGGACTAATCATTCACATGAATCATACTTTATTTAGCAGCTATTAACTTGAAGTATAAATAACAGCGCTAGACAAATGAGGTATTCTTTACACTTACTATACAAGCTCAGAACTAACGATTGCCTAGTACAAAAAGATGCTTTTGCCATTGAAATCTGTGGGCCTCCAATTTAATGCACCACCACATCCTTCTAGGGAAGACGACTGACCTCAGTGTTCAAAAGAAGACCAGATAGAAAGGACAGGCACTTGCTCTCCATTGAAACACTCCTCTGCAAGGACTGCATAATGCAACTCATTGACTTTGGTGCATCATGCATCTTTTATGTAAACCCAGTATGCTCAGATAGCATTTTGTTGTTTGACTTTATGGGTTACATTTTTTTCACACTTGGGAGGACACCAGTTATGCATGTGATTAAGTCTAAATAGGTGAGTTTTTTGAAATGCCTTTTCATTTTCCTCTCAGTGTATCCCACCAATGAATTATAGTAGATTTGCACTTATGATAAGAGTTGGAAAAATGTTGGCTATGAAGGAACTTTCTTGTTCAAAACAAGTAAAGAGTGGTTTTACAGTGACTGAGGAATTCTCTTCTCTGGTCAGCCTCTAAGCTTCTGTATTATTTTCTTTGTTTTAATGTCCTTCGTTATTATCTCTAGAAGTATGTTGCTGGTTGGAGCAAAGGAAAGAGAACAGACAAACAAGGTTGAATACAGAAATTTATAACTATAGTTAGCAGAGCTACACACTCTTCAGCTGGAGACTGTTTTCAAACAAAAGACTTCCTTGATGCATATCTTTCAAAGACTTATTTTCTAGTACAGTCAGATTATTTCTTTGTTGGGATAGATGAAACAGAGATTAGAGTTTAAGGAATATTTTCTAAATTGATACAAAAGCTTTGGGAATTTAAAACCTCAGTAACACAAACCTACATGAGCTTGGATCCCAGCCCTCTCCTTGCTGTTCTCCTTTCCAGTTGTAAAGGGATCTCACATCTGCCAACCCATCCCTGGTGTTGAGCTTTCACATGAAGAACTTCTTTGAAAGTTATATGACCACTGAGCAAACTACATTAGCTTTCTCTGCCTCCTTTTCCTTGCAAATAAAAAAAATACAGATTAGCAAGATATCTATTTCCTGAGGTTAGTGAAAGTTTTATAGGAGTGGGATGTAAAGCACTTGACACAACGTCTGCCACATGGGGAATGGTTGGTTCCCATTAGCTATCCTAGTCTGAGTATTTTCCTGAATGCTTTCCAGCTTTTCCAGAATCTTCGCTGGTCCAATTTCCCTGTTTCCCACAAGCGCTCTTCCTGTCTCCCGGGTTCTGGTCTTTCCTCTCTCTGTCTTACACAATTGCGTCCCATCTGACAAAGGTTGTGCTGGAGCAAAGTTCAGGTTTTATCCAGGATTTCAGGCTTGAGTGTTTCCTCTCACAGGATTTTGTTACTTTGCTTTCCATCTTTCTTCCTTAATACTGTTTTTACATTCAAAATTAAAGAGACAAATAGGATAGGGTTTGAACCCAAAAATGTCTAATACGATTATTAAATTAACTAATTAAGCAGCATTTGTTCATGGCAAAAAGAAAAGCATTCTTCAACTTACGACATTTTACACACACATACAAACAGAGAAAATAATTATAGTTAAACAGCTTGGAATTCACCTTGCCAGTGACTGCTTAAATTCATTACCATGATTTCACTGCTGTGTACAACAGCCCTGTGAGGTGACTACTATTAGCTTCTTACATATGAGGGAACAGGAACAGAGTGTGTAAGTAACGCACCTCAGGTTACACAGCGAGTAAATAGCAAAGCTAGCCTCTTAATACAGGCAGACTGAGCCCTCACCCTAGGAAGTCATTCATCAGGGTCATGAATTTGGTGCACGGAATTGCCAGGTTTTGCGGTGTTTACTCTGACTTTCGTCTGCCTGCTTGTGATTACTGGATGATGCTCGGCTGTGAGCCTTTCCAGCTGCTGCTTGGCAGCTCCCAGGCCAACAGTAGGACATTTGCCACACGGTCAGAAAATAAAGGACAATGGGAAGGTTGGAAGGAGGTGGACTTTCCACTTTAGAATTTGGCTTGGGGAAAGGCTGTGAGGAAGAGTTACAAATTTTCTCTAAGTTTCTTCAACACATATAGCTTGAACTTTGGGTACAGTAAACCTCCGCTTTCTTAGATTTCTGGTTTGACATTTCTGTTTTAAAAATATGTTTCCTGCATGAAAAAGTTATTTGTCAGCAACTACTATGTGCCAGGCCCAATTTGAGCTCTTCTGTTTTTTCTCCACAGAGAAAATTTTAAATTTTTTTATAATAAATTTTTTGTTTATTTTTATAATAAATTTTTCTGTTTTTAAATTTTTCTCTAATAGACAAATTCAAGACACATGCATTTATAAATACCCCCTCTTCACTTGTTCCTCTTATTTTCCCTTTTCCTTTACCTAACAAAGTTGTTTAGTGAGTGCTCTGTGCTAGGTATTATGATACATGAAGGCTAATTTGATTTTTTATCAGCCAGAGATTTTATTCATAGACGATATGGATGGCAGAAAGCAAACGAGTAAGGCAATACTTGAATCTCAAATCATAAGTGCTAAAACAAAGAGAACTAAAAGCTGAAAAGATATGACAGGTAGAGCTCACTCCTGATGGTGTTGTTAGGAAGAATCCTTTTAAGAAAGGGGCATTCGAGGTAAGCGCACTGGGTGCTAAGAATAAAGTGACCACATCGAGTGGGAAAGGACAAAGATCCAGGGTAACAGAACACACACCACCCTGCATACAATGGCTTGTTGTGTTTGAAGAGCTGCCAAAAAGGCGGATAAGACTGTGGTAAAGTGAAAGAGGAAAGGCACTTGGGAAAGGAGGCTACAGATGCATACAGGGGTCCTCTGAGCTGGCTGATGGAGTCTGTTTGAGAGAACCACCTTGGGGTGCTTACCACAGGACAGGATTTCTGTTCCCAGGAAAGCTGAGTGCTCTGTGGCATTGCTTTCATTTGAAAGATCTTTTAAACTTCTGACTGTAGAAATATTTTGTTTGCCTGGGGCTTAAAAGCAGCTGAACAAGTAGCTGAATGTCTGGAGGGCAGAAAGTAGCATAATAAGATAAAACTGGCTTCAGTTTCCAGTTCTTCTACCTGTTTAATAGTATGACCTTGGCCAACCTTCTAATCTCCTTCAGCATCAGGTCCCCTATCTGTCAGTTGGGAATAATGAAGGCCTTGGAAGGGGCTGTGAGAATTAAGTCAAATAAATCATGAAAAGTGCCTAGAACTTGTTGTCTAATTGGTCCCTAATATGATCTCTGAATTCTGAAATTATTCAGGTCCCAATGTTAATGAACTTGCTTGTATTACTGGCACCATTCAAATTGATTCCAGCTACTTATCTCTTTGGAAGCTCATAATGAAGCTTTGTGAATGAGCTGGAAAAGATGTTCTAGGCCCTGTTTTGGAGCCCAAGCAGCTGAAGGCAGAGTATGGCTGATTTATCTGCTCAAGGTAGCCCTGATCTTAAGATGCAAACCCAGAAAGTACCAGATTCTGAGTGCTGTCTGTCACTCTGAGCTGCTATATTTCCATATGAAATAATTTTCCTCCTGATTGCTCATCTCACTCAGGAAAGCCCAATGAACATAAAAACTAAGGAGCACAAACCCTAAGAAAGGGTATTATTCCCATTTCCCAAGCTTTTGCCCTGCACTTGTTCACATGACCTTTGAAGCATGAATTTCATCCATCAACTCTTTCACTTACTAATTGCCAGAATGAGAGAGTCGGGTATGAGCTCTCTCAAAGAATGTGAAAAACACTTCACTTGGAGAGCAGCTCAATGCTGAGGTAATGCCTCTGAAATGCATTCTAGGATGGCAAAATACAGATCAGCAAAAAGAGAGCTTATGGTGATTCATGTTGTGAAGGAGACACACTAATCTTCCAGAGCAGCCTTCGTAAGACTATGATAATTGTGGTCAGGGGGACATTACATGTTCAGCAAATGTAGGTCACAACATAGAGTCAAGCTGGAAAGAGCTTGATCTATGATTGTTTCATAACTACACATTTAATTGCAATCTAAAAAATCAGAAAAATAAATATAAGAGTCTGTCCTTCTATATCTAAAGTTCTGTTTTCTTTAGCTTTAGGTAGCAATGGCTAAATAATGTCAGCAAATATTGAATAGGAAACTGAAAACATCAACAGTTTGCAAGTTTTAAACTGTGTGCCACTCTGAGTGATAAAATCTTAGGCCCTTCTACTGTGTGTCCCACTTGGGAAGTGAATCATCCTTTTTTTTCTGTGCACCCCCAGGACATAAGCTCCTTGCCCACCAACAATTAGTAGACATCAAGGTTATTGAATGATTACTGAGGGATCACAGTTCTTGGTGTCCAGTAGTGATTTTCTCAGCAATGACTCAAAGGTCAGGGAATAGCAATGCTGAGAATTTGTACTTACCAAAGAAAAAACAGAAAGTAATTCCTTTGGATAAGGAGGTAATATTATAATAAGACACTATGAGAAAGAGTGATTATAATTGTATAACATTTAGATAGCAGTATATTGTTAAGATTGTTCTATTTTGCATTGTCACTAATATTTTTGCCTAATTTAAAAACTGTTATCACAGTATAACGAGAAACAGTACATGCAGGGCTCAGACATCTACTGGGCCTCATTGATTATTTCACCTACATTTAAGAGGTGCTATTGAATTCACATAAATTGGAAATTCATGATTAAATTATAGTCTGAGTATGTTTATGTACACTTATATACATATCTGTAGTTTCCACAAACTTAGCTACATTGCTTAGAAGTGATGTGTTGGTAATATCTAATTTTCAGAGATTGTATCTTTACCTGATTCATTATAATATTGGAATGTCATAATATTGTCCCTTAGGAATTTGGATAAATAACACAGTTCTCAAAATTTGGCCTGAACTGATACTTCTGAAACTCCAAGACCCAGTGACAGAGTTACTTTCACTGATCTCCCAACATATTTATAAAAGTTGAAGAAACACAAACAGCTAAGTGATACTCTGTTTGTCATTATTAGAAGGAAAAGAACTTCTTAGAAGCTACTATATTATGAGGTTTTACATATGAAATACGTACACAATTTTTGAGGGCTTAACTCTCGCATGTATGACATGTATATGTAAGTGTCATAGATACATCTGCAGCACAGAAGCAGCTCATCATTACTTTTGTAATGTGTAGGGCAGAGGGACAGTATGGCTCAAAACAAGTGTTACGGCAATTTTTCTTTTTTCTTAGCTAAACTGAAAAGTTTGGAAGGCATTTTAAACAACAAGGAGAAAAGAGTGGACACATTGTTAAACATAGACTGTAATATAAAACAAATCACAGGGAAATTTAATTTTTCCTATTTTTGTTTTAGTCTTTTTTTTTTTTTTGTTTCTATTCCTTTGACTACAGTTAAATAATGTCTTTCCACCTGTTGTATTCTCTTTAATTTCCTTTTGTATTTTTCTTCTTTGAAAAACAGAAATGTTTTCTATTCAACACTTTGCTTTGCTGCCTCAGGCTTTGAGCTTGAAGTTGCTGCCAGAGATCTGCTTTGATTCTTTTATGAGTTCAATGCGCCCCACCTGACTTTCTGTTCTACATCTCCCTTATTGTTAATTCATCCTATTCTTTCATCTGTTCCTTCACCCCTTGTCCTCTTTCCCCCACAGTCTTTGATACTTTTTTTGGTTCCTAAGGTTCAGAAAAATTTACAGCACACATTACTCCCTACATGTTTACATCGCCACCTACCCCTCCCTGTGTCAACATGAGGATTTGAAAATCCACAAGCAAAGTTCTATGGTGACTCTTCATATCCTCCTTCTCCTTTGGAATATCTTAAAAGAAATCTTTTGTGTAGTGAAAACAGGATCTGTTAAGAGTTCTCTGCACTAGGCATGGTGGCACCACCTGTAGTCCCAGCACTTAGGAGGCTGAGGCAAGAGGATCATCACGAGTTAGAGGTTTGCCTGGGCTACATCGTGAGTTTACATCCAGCCTACATTCAGCCTCAGTGAGAGCCTGCCTAAATCAATAAAGAAAGAAATCAATAAATTAAAGCTCTCTGCCATCAAGAAGGTATTCTCTCCCCTACTAAGAATATAGATCTGCTTTCCCATGGCTGTTCTAAAAATACAATGTGAATTTAGGGGACCCTGTTGGAGTGACTCAAGGACTCTCTCAGCAACAGGCTCCAAAATGTTGTGTCACTAGAGATATAAGGGCAATAGGTTTCTATTATAACCATTAGTAAAAGAGGACTTCACTTAAGACAGAAATGTTTTGAGAATGTTACCTTCTAACTTGTAACTATGACTTTATATCAAATAAATTAAGACACAATAACTGTTATTCCAGAAAGGAAAATTTTACCCAAACTATGAATTGGATAATAAAATACATCCAGGAAACATGTATTTGTTTATCACGGGTAATATTATTCATCTCTTTAAGTCTAACATAGCTAAAGCATGAAGAATAGAAATCAATCTCCAAATTGCCTCAACATTGCCATTGACTGTTTTCTGAAGTAAAACATGTTTGAATTCCAGGTGTATGTGTAGACATTTATAATTTCCAATGAATACTGTGAACTTAAAGTTGATGTCTACTGTACATATACATTATTTAAAAGTGGTCTGAATCCATATATTATAATTAGAATATAGCTGATATAATGCTTCAATGGGACCTTAAACTGTTTTACTTTTACAGTGTTAGCACCTTTACTTAAAGTTGCCAAAAGCTAGTAGGAAGTAAGTAACTAGGTAATCACCATAGATAGATCATTTCAGAAGGTCTAAAACAGATCTCATAAATGTTATTGGCAAACACTCATGAGTCTAAACTTCTCTAAATAACCACTTATTATAATTCAAAGGGCATCATTACTCAAATACACTTGGTTACATAGGTAAGTAGACAGCAAATGTCAAATGTAAAGCTAAAAACCTAAATAATAGCAAAAGACAATTAAGAGAATTCCAACTAATAAACTCTGCATTGCTCAGGGAGAGAAAAGAATGGTGGAATAGCCAGCCCTTTCAGACGTCTCAGTAATCTTTTGACCTATACTGAGCTCTCTCTTATGCCTGTAGGTCTTTCTGGGGGGCAATGTCTATAATTCATAACTCGAACACTACTGCTACCTACTGCTTTAAAGCCTTTGAGCTCATTCTTGGTTTATTAGTCTCTGGGCTAATCTTTTAAACTCTATTTAGTCTGTTTCAAAAATTTGGAAACTTTGCAAGTAGTATTTCTAAAGCATCTATTTTACCTAGAATATAGTTCAAGTTTTTTACACAGGGATCAAGATCCACCTCAAACCAACCTCTTCTCATGGTTGGACCTTACCTATGCCTTGATTCAACAAGAACTGTCAGTTTGGGGCAGCCTATTTACTATGCTACAAAACCCCTCAAATGGTTCATTCTCTTTGTACATTGTTTTTATTCTTAACACCAATCCCAGCCCATCCATAGTCCAAGAATGCCTTTGTTAAGCCCACTTTTTTCTCCTCTCTCCCACAAGTCTCACTATAAAATGTAATGTTTTAACTAGTGGATTCTATAGTCTTTAGCCTTCTTGGCTTATCTCAACATAAATACATCCTCCTGTTGGATTCTATATTCCTGGAGGCCGGGCTATGACAAACTCATTTTCCATGATGAACTCACATTTTCCTACTTGGTGTTCCAGAGTACATCTCAAGTATATCTGCTCATTATTTCTGATAAAAAAGAAGTTGACACGTCAGGATTATGTAAATACAAGCACCAGTTCAAACACCTCTGGATTCGTAATATTCTCTAGTGCTAAAGGTTAAAACTGAATAATGCATATCTGTGGCCAATAATTTAGGATTATCTGTAGCTGATCTCTTCAGTTACATCTAGGCTGCCAGGTAAACTTGTGATTTTACTGTAAGTTAATGCTGATTTATAAAACATTAACTGACTTTAAAGGAGGAGCTTTGTGTACAATGTAGATGCATAATTCTGGTACTAAAAAAATGGTATATAGATATTATAAAGAGTCTTTCACCAAAAGAGGTCAGACAAAGGAAATAAAACCTTTAATGTTTTGAGAGCATATTTTTGAGAATTTTAAATTAAAAAATTATCACAGACCTAAAAATAAGAGCACTCAGGAAGGAGCTGGAAAGTCTCACCATGAGTCATGCAAAGCAGTCAATTCTCTGTGTTTTTGCTTTTTCAATTTTCAATTTGGTTTAGTGAAATTGTACTGTACAACCCAAAAGCTACAACTCTTGTTGCATAGGTCTTGCTTTATCTTGGTCTTAACCATCCAGC